>CAUPSL010000998.1:0-61080 GCA_963514005.1 Raja brachyura
TAAAAGAGAAAATTAACTGGTAGCATAGGTGATGAGACCATATATTGAGAGGGGTGGTTCTGGGACACGAGAAACACCAGTGAAGGAAGTTGATAACTTGATAAACCCACTGATTATGGAAACCAATTTGAGACCGTATTACAGACTGACTCCAGTTTGCAAAGACTGGACCCTTCACCACCCACTCCTCCCCAACACCCACTTCCTACTTACTCACAGCCTGACTCCAGTCTGCATAGACTGGGTTCTTTCCCCCCACCCCTCTCCAACCACCACTTACAGCCTGACTCCCGTCTCCAAAGACTGAGCCCTTGTCCACTACCCACCCCCTATTTGCTGTCCAACATCAGTCTGGCCACATCTCTATCACTAACAATAGAAATTGAGAAGGTGGTGAGGTTGTTCAGAAGACAGGAAAGCCGGAAATCTCCAGGACCGGACAATGTTTCCCCCTCTACCATCAAGCTCTGTGCTGAACAACTGGCACTGTTCTACACAGACATTTTCACCCAGTTCCCCCAACCTGTACTGTCCAGGTCTGCTTCAAAGTCACCACAAAGTTCCCAAAAATCCAAGGATTACTGGTCTTAATGATTACAGACGTGTCTCACTGTAGTCATGAAGCAGGCACGTGCCGTGAGTAACTACTCAGGGTAGGCACTCAGTCCGCTTTTAGAAAAAGTTAAACCGCGCATGCGCAGATTGTCCTCTCCGTTAAATAAATAAATAAATAAAAACTGTGACATTTCAATTTGCCCTTCCTAGTCCTAGACCAATTGGGGGAACAGTTCATTTCACAGCGTGTGGAGAGCCTGTGCCAGGGGTAAAGTTGCGGGGAGAGCATGAGTGTTGGGAAGGAGGGTACACGAAAGGCTGGAGAAACTCAGCGGGTGCAGCAGCATCTAAGGAGCGAAGGAGATAGGCGACGATTCGGGTCGAGACCCTTGAAGAAGGGTGTCGGGGATACTGCCATAAATCACTCACTCACCGCTACCGCAGCTCTCCGGGCGCGAAGCCGCGCACTGTAGCTGGGGATAGAAGCTGCTCGGGGAGCTACGAGCGGCCACTGGGACCCGACAGCTGAACTGGCCGCCACTTCAGCGCCTTCTGCCGGCCCGCTCACCTTTGGCAGTGCTCTCCGTCGGAAAACCTGTCACCTGCCATTCGCCGACTTCGCTCATGTCAGCGGCTTCCTGCAAATCCTTAAATTCCCACAGCCGAGTAACCTCAATCGCGCTGTCGGAATTTAAGGACATGAGTGAGGCCAGCGAGCGGCAGGAGAGAGGTTTTTAGACGGAGAGCTGCCAGAGGTGAGCGGGGACCGGCAGAAGGAGCTAAGGTGGCGGCTGGTTCTGCTGTCCTGCCCGGCGGCCGCTCAGCCACCCGAGGTATTTCTCTCTCCCCCCCCCCCCCCCCCGCCTCAATGCGGTGTCATTCCATGCCTCCGTGCAAGGAGCGTCGCAAGTGGCATTATCCCAATCCCCTCATTCATAACATTCGTGCCCTCCCCGCAACTTTAACCCGGGCCAGACTCCCCATCGCTGTGAAAGGAGCTCTCCCCCCACCCCCACACCCCGGGATATACAGTATTTAAAAACATAAACACAAAATATACTTACCACATTATTGGTACAGAAACTCCATTCTTCTCTCTTTGTTACCTAACATACACTTAAAATATTGACAATCCATATTTGAAAACCCCGCCAAGAAACTTTGCACAGTGCTGCAAAGGCAGAATTTCTGCTGCCTTCAGCCCCGCTTGTCATTGACAGCTTCAGGCAGCGCTGACGGCACGTGGGCTGCACAGAGCTTCCCGTGTTACAAGCGCTGTGGATGAAAGGCATGGAGAATTATGCCTACCAAAGAGATCGATCTCTTACATAGGCATAATTCTCCCATGCCTTTATTATTTATATTTAGTTATTACTATGTTATAATTTTAGTCAGGGTAGGCAGTGCCTACCTTGCCTACCCTGGCGGCACGTGCCTGTCATGAAGAACCTTGAAAGCCTTGTGCTGGCCAAGCTGAAAAATATCACGAACCCCTGCTGGACCCTCTGGAGTTTGCATACCGGGCCAATAGATCAGTGGGTGACGCAGTCAACCTGGGCCTGCACTTCATCCCACAGCCGCTAGACCGCCAGAGGACCGATGCAATAATGTTGTTTGTTGATTTTAGCTCTGCATTCAATACCGATGAGCCAGAGCTACTGCACTGCAAACTCTCCAAGTTGACTGTGCCTGATCACCAACATCCTGACAGACTGGAAACAGCACGTGAGGCTGGGAAAGCACATCTCGTCCCGCAGACCCTCAGATAGGAGTACCGCAAGGCTGCATACTCTCCTCTCTCCCCTACTCTCTTTACACCACAAAAGACTCCTCTGTCACGTTTCGCAAGTTTTGCGGATGACACAACCCTGATTGGACTGATTCAGGATGGGGCGGAATCTGTCTACAGACAGGAAGTGACACACCTAGTGTCCTGGTGCCTTCGCAACAACCTGGCGCTCAATGCTCTTAAGACAATGGACTTGATAGCAGACTTTGGGACAGTTCCCCCTCCCCTCTCCCCTCTCACCATCAACAACACCGGAATCACATCTCTGGAGTATTTTAAGATCCTTTGAACCATCATCTCCAGGGACCTGAAATGGGGGCCCACCATCGACTCCATAGTCAAAAAGACCTAACAGAGGATGTATGTCCTGCGGCAACTGAGGAAACACAATCTACCACAGGCAATGATGATACAATTGTATATTGCCATCGGAGAGTCCGTCCTCACAATCGCCATCATGGTTTAGTTTGGCTCAGCCATCAAATCTGGAGGCTGCAGCGAATCGTCCGATTAGCTGAGAAAGTTGTTGGCTGCAACCTCCCCACCCCATTGACGAACTGTGCACTGCAAGGGCCAGGAAGCGAGCGGGTAAGGTCATCTCTGACCCCTCACACCCTGGCCACAAACTCTTTCAAGCACTTCCCTCTGGAAGGCGACTACGGACTGTCAAAACCGCCACAGCCAGACATAAAACAGCTTTTTTTCCACGAGCAGTAGCTCTGCTCAATAACCAAGAGTATGTAGCCTAATTTTGCTGCGGTATTTTAATTCATTCACATGTTTAAATTGTAACGTTCAATTATTAATGTTTAATGTTCTATGTGTTCTTCTTAACTGTTACTGGGCGTCGTGTTGTTACTTGCGATCGGAGCACCAAGGTAAATTCATTGTACATACTTGGCCAATAAACTTGTTCATTCATTCATTCATCCATTCATTCATTATTTCATTCAGATATCTGATATCAGAGGAAAAAATCTGTTCCTGCCTGACGGTGCTTGATTTCAAGATTCCGCATATTCTGCCTAGATACAAAACGCTGGAGGAACTCAGCCGGACAGGCAGGATGTCTGGAGAGAAGGAATGGGTGGTGATGTTTCAAGTCGAGACTCTTCATCAGACAGCATCTTCTGCCTGTCGGGAGCAGGGAGAAGAAGGAATTGCCCGGGTGGGACAAATCTTTGATTATGTTGGCTGCTTTTCCGAGACAGCGTGGTGAAGATGAAGTCAATGGTGAGAAATCTTGTCTGCGTTATCGACTGGGCTACATCCACAACTCATTGCAATTTATTGTGGTCCTGGTCAGAGCTGTTCCTGAACCAAGCTGTGATACAACCCGAAAGTATCCTCTATCCGATGCATCTACAGAAATGTATCAAAAGTCATTGGAGACATGCCGAATTCCATCGGTCCTCTTGGGAAGTAGATATGGTTAGTCCATGACAGATTATTAGTGATATTTACGGCTCGGAAGTTCGGCACCATTAATGCTGATTGGGGCATGTACTCTACCGTGCTTCATAAATTCATAAGTTCTTGGAGCAGAATTAAACCATTCACCCATCAAGTCTGCTCCGCCATTCATCGTGGCTGATCTATCTCTCGACCCTATTTTCCCGCCTTCTCCCCCAAACCCCGGGCACCCTTGTTAATAGAGAATCTATCTCTGTAGTTCCTTCCTAGCAATTGTTTTCACTCAGCAGAAAACGAACAAAATGATCAATATTTGTATCTCGCACCAATTAGTGGTGCTCATTAATTTTATGATGTTTTATTATTTTACTTGCCCAATGTACTGATGATGACGTGCTAGGGTATGTGCTTACCAGTAATGACAGGAAAAAAACTCTAATGCAATTTCCAGCTGCAACTTCAACGTTTTGGCCTGATGACGACGAGTTTTGCCTAATACAGTGCAAGCAATAACTTTATTGGTGAAGTCACACAAAGATCCTGCGAAAGGTCTATTGCATCATATCGTATATCCATCTACCCCATTTCCATTTGATCTCCCCTCTTCCCCCTCCTGTCAGTCCCCGTCTACCCATATCCCTCGATCTGGCTTTATATTTCGCTGCTCCTCCCATCCCCTTCTTTTTGTTCTCCTTTACGACTCCTTTGTCACTGGCTCTACCCACCTGCCAATGAATTCTACCCCTACGCTCCGCCTCCACCTGCAAGGTCCCGCTGGGATAAGGACAAGAGGACAGCCCCCCCCCCCCCTTCTAGACAGTAGACAATGGGTGCAGGAATAGGCCATTCGGCCCTTCGGGCCAGCACCGTCATTGAATGTGATCATGGCTGATCATCCCAAATCAGTACCCCGTTCCTGCCTTCTCCCCATATCCCCTGACTCCGCTATCTTTAAGAGCCCTATCTCGCTCTCTCTTGAAGGTATCCAGAGAACCGGCATCCACCGCCCTCCGAGACAGAGAATTCCACAGACTCACAACTCTCGGAGAAAAAGTGTTTCCTCGTCTCCGTTCTAAATGGCTTACCCATTATTGTTAAACTGTGCCCCCTGGTTCTGGATAGCCCCCCCCCCCCTCCGCCCCGCCTATCTCCTGATGCCCACATACAACCCATCGCCCCTGAGATCCCCCTGCGCGAGGAATTGATGCCAGTTGTCTCCTGCACTGATTTGCAAGATTAATCCTCGCTGCGAGAACAGAGAGGATGAGACGAAATTTCTTCCCACAGGCCATCAGGACTGTAAACTCTAATCTCACCAGGGACTAATTTACCGTTGTGTCTTTTTTTAAATGTAAATACTGGTTCTGTTCTGCTCTGATGTTCTGTTGTGTTGCATGCTCCCGCAGCATTGCCACATTCACTTCACTGCACATCTTGTATATACATGTGACAAATAATATTGACTTGACTTGACGACTTCCCCTTACATCTCTAGACACCCCACCCCCTCCCCCGGCCGTCTACTGAACGCCTGGATAGTCTGGCGTCCCGCGGTGGGATAGGGGGTGGGGTTAGGCGGCCTTGTGTTAGGCGGCCTGTGGATGGGGGTCGTAGGGGGAGGGGATGGAGGAAGCAGGGCGTGTGCCGACACTCACCGCCACTCGCTGCGCTGTCCTCGAAGTGGACCGGATCCGGCTCTCAGCAGAGGGCGTCCGGTTAAAGATTAACAGCCCGCCGCAACTGGACTATGCACGGCCGGCCTTCCCGGGACAACGCTGAGAGGTTCCCGCTCGACACAGGTGGCGGAGGGAGCGGAGCTTCACCCCGGGCTGTCACTCTGTCCCACATCTCACCCTCCCCTCCCCAAACCTTCACCCCCCTTCCCCTCAAACCTCAGCACAAACACCCCCGAATTCCACCTCCCCTCACCCCCTCTCCCCAATACCTCCTCCGAACCCTCATCTCCCTACACCTTCCTCCCCTCCCACACCACCCTCAAACATCCCAAATGTCACCGTCCCCACCCCCCAACACCTCTCAAACCTTGTCTCTCCACACATTTGTCTCCCCACATATTGTTGATGTCCCTACTATTTTTTAAAAATTCTGCTTATATGTTTTGTAATCTGCTTATTACATTTTGAGAATCTTTGAAAGGCGCCGATAAGTATAATGTTAATAATAAAAATAATAATAAGCAGAAGGCTGTTCGAGATAAGCCCTACTGAAAACGACTGTTACCATGGAAGACATAAACAAGGGAGCTTGGAAATCTCAAATTTAATGATGTTTTTAATTCCAACTTGATAAAATATACTGAGGTATGATTGTTTACCATTGGGTACCATAGGACCACCCCCCCCCCCCCCCCCCCCCCCCCCCCCCCCGTAAGATTGAGCAAGCCATGTCTGGAACAGAAAAAAATGCAAAACGCTGCACAGGTGTGTAACTGTGTGATACGTTTGTTTTGAATCCAAATTTAATGTTTCAAGTTACCGTGTAAATGTCAAGTGACATGACTCGGTTACCTGAAATGAACTGGCAAATGCTGGACATTGCCAATGAGCTCTCCTTGTTTAAGCAGAGGATGGAATTGTGCCTGCAAGACTTAGAAATCACATCGGAGTCTTTTAAACCCCTGTCTCACGGTGCGAGTTGGCCCACGAGTGACCCCAAGTTTTCACTCGTGGTGATCACGTACAGCCAACGTAGCGGGAACGTCGGACCTCGCGCGATCAACTTGTCCACTCGTGGCGCTAACGGCAGGTACCCGCGAAACTTGTGAACTCGTGAAAAAAGTCAAACATGTTTGACTTTTTCCACGAGTCAAATTTAGTGTTCAAGTTTAAAATTGAAACATTTAGACTCATTGTAAGAACGTAGGGCCCGTGCGTTTAACTTAGTGATTCGTGAGTCTACCGTGGGAACTCTTTAAAATATTTCAGTGCCATTCACACTCGAGTCTTAATCACAAAATTTAATTCACCCCAGACTAAATATTATTTGTTTTTTGGTCATTTTCGTCTTATTTTCCCATGTGTACAATTTTATATATAATGTATATCCTAAAAACATGTTAAAAAAAAACTAGGAGTGAAAAAAAAGTATAATTACCACAGGAGTTGGAAAATCATTCTATTAGAATGATAACAAAAACATTCCAATGTCTAAACACTGGGCTTCAGCCCTATCCTACCCTTTCGGGGGGTGATTACTGCAGTTATTTATAGGAAAACTAGCTATAAAAACCATGGAGATGAATCAATGAACATTGGATTTTCCTGACGCGTAGATTTGGTTTTGCGGTCCGGCCAAGAGGAGGTGATGTGAACACGGTTTCAGTTATAGTTCTAGAGGAACATTGCTTCCGATCTAAGTCTCTTATGCACTCCTCAGAAGAACTGGGTGTGCTCTTCGCCATTATGGCTCCCAGCCTACAGGTTTCTGATCTGAACAACTAACTTCTTCACAATTTCTCCTCCACCCACTCCCCCACCCCCCCTATTTCCCTCTCCTCCTCGGTGCTCTTGTTCACTCACACCTTCCCTCCTTCCCTCCCTCCCTCCCTCTCGCAGGGCTTGGTTCAAAGGGGGCAACGAGCCAAGCGCGGTCTGAACCCTTTCTGAAAACGAGCGCAAAGAGAGAAAATAAGTATTGTCAAGTGCTCCAAACTTCGTTTAAAATAAGTAAATGCGACCTTGGCTAATAACTTAAAAATAAATCCTTATACAAAACCAACACCCTACAAACTCTCTGTCTCTCACGCTGCCTGTTGCCTTGTGGGGGGTGTGTGTCAGAGAGAGGGGGTGTGGGTGTGGAGGGCACCCGATGTGAATGTTACCACTATAGGATGGCGAGGTTGGGCTCTGAGCTGCAGTGATAGAGAGCAGAGAGAGAGGGGGAGAGAGAGTGGGTGTGCGCGTCAGCAGCAAACTTATATACAACGGGGGTATACAAAAGGCTGGAGAAAGTCAGCGGGTGCAGCAGCATCTAAGGAGTGAAGGAGTGAAGGAGATAGGTGACGTTTCGGGTCGAGACCCTTATATACAACGGGCTTGTACGCGCTGGCAAGATAGGTTTCCTTTGTTCTCGTCCGGGGCTTCAGAGAGATCGGAGAGAATTAAGCCTCCCTTGCACACCACTCCCTTCCACACCACTCCTAACCCAAGAGCCTTGTCACCCCAGACAGATTAATGACGCCCCCCCCCCCACCCCACCCTCCCCAGACGCAGGAGGAGCATGATGTGCGGCTGCATGCGGTGCTAGAGAAGGCATATAAGGCCGGCATTACGCTCAACATGGACAAATGTGAGCTCACACGCCACACAGTCAGATTCCTGGGTCATGTGATTTCAGCAGATGGAGTAAAGCCAGATCCAGAGAAGACGAGAGCAGGACAAGAAATGGATGCACCCAAAAATGTCAGCGAACTCAGGAGTTTTCTGGGCATGGTCAATCAGCTGGGCCGCTTCTTGCCTAACCTGGCTGAAAAAGACAAAGTGCTACGAGACCTGCTGTCTAAGAAGAACCACTGGTACTGGGGGACAGAGCAGCAGGCCGCCTTTGATCAGTTAAAAACAGAGCTGTCATCCACACTGGTACTCACATTATACAACCCAAACAGTGCTCTAAAGATCTCTGCTGATGCTTCTTCCTTTGGCCTGGGGGCAGTCCTGCTGCAGAAAAGCAATGCCATGTGGTCACCTGTGGCATATGCGTCCAGGTCAATGACACCAACAGAGCAGCGTTATGCTCAAGTAGAGAAGGGGGCATTGGCAGCGACGTGGGCATGTGAAAGGTTCAGCTGTTTCATCCTGGGAAGACCATTCGAGCTGGAAACTGACCACAAGCCGTTGGTGAGTCTGCTGGGAGGGAAAGCTTTGGATGACCTCCCACCAAGAGTCCAAAGATTTAGGATGAGACTCATGAGGTACAACTATACAGTCAATCATGTCCCTGGCAAAAGCATGGGGACAGCCGACACCCTATCGCGTGCTCCTCTGAGAGCCGCAAGAACATACACAGACACAAGCCTATTAGAGGACACCAACATCTATGTAGACTCTGTCATCAGCAACATTCCTGTCAGTGGAGATTATCTGAGCAGCCTACGTGAGCACCTGCGGGCAGACAGCACATGCTCTGCACTGATGGAGAGCTGCACAGACGGCTGGCCCGACAAAAGCCAACTGCAGGGAGTGCTGAGACATTACTGGGCTGATAGAGCAGTGCTGACTGTGCACGATGGGCTGCTGCTGCGGGGCACGAGGCTCGTCATCCCATCAGCCTTACAAGGTAATGTGCTGCAGAGACTACATGAGGGACACCTGGGGGTGACAAAGTGCAGGGACCGGGCCAAACAGACGGTATGGTGGCCAGGACTCAGCAGCCAGCTGAATGATATGGTGCTGAAATGTAGAACCTGCATCCAAGAGAGAAGGAATGTCAAAGAGCCCCTGATGCCAACGGAGATGCCAGACAGGCCTTGGCAAACCTTGGGAGCTGAACTATTCACGGTGAAAGACGAGACTTATCTACTAGTGCTAGATTATTTCTCAAGGTATGTAGAAGTTGCGCTGCTGTCACCCACAAGGTCCACAGATGTGGTGGTACACCTGAAATCCATGTTTTCTCGTCATGGAATTGGTGAAGTTCTTAAAAGTGACAATGGGCCCCAGTTCTCAGGTAGCCACTTTAAAGCCTTTGCAGCAGAGTATCGCTTTGTGCACATCACGAGCAGCCCCATGTTTCCTCAAAGCAATGGTGAGGCGGAACGCGCTGTACAAACCGTGAAAAACCTGCTAACAAAGGCGTCAGACCCATATCTTGCATTGCTGGCCTACAGAGCAACCCCTCTACAGAACGGCTATAGCCCGGCCGAGCTGTTGATGGGGCGCCGCCTCCGCACTACTGTTCCTGCCCTTCCAACCCTGCTGAATCCAGTTTTGCCTGACTACAACACGCTGCGGGCCAAAGAAAGGGAGAAGAGGTGGAACGACGCAAGATCCTTCGACAAGAGGCACGGAGTGAGAAATCTGGAGCCACTAGTACCTGGGGAGGAGGTGTGGATCACCGATGCACGAGTCCAGGGCAAAGTGCTATCTACACACAATACCCCTCGCTCTTATATCGTCCAGGTGCCGCAGGGCACACTGAGGAGGAACCGGCAGCACTTGGTGTCGCTGCAGACCAACAGTGGGGTAGTCGACGCTGATGAGCCACCGGTGGTAGAAGATTTAGCTCCACCAGAGCCAGCTCCACCAGAGCCAGCTCCACCAGTGACATCACCCAGCAAAGAGGGCCCCACCACAGAGACTGTGCGGACCAGGTGTGGGAGAGAGGTTAGAAAGCTGAAGAGACTTGATTTGTGATTTATTGATCTGTTTTCTACAATAAAGAAAAAGAGAGAGTGAAATGTGATGTGAAATTGTTCTGTAAACCTGGTACATTTACCTGAAACCAGAGAGTTTAAGTTTTGAAGAACACAGCCTGCTAAAGTAATAGTTCACAGTATGGTAATGCAGAAGTTATTTTATTTCTATTTTGCATGCTTGAATCAGGGACAGGTCTTCCAGCAAAAGGGCAGAATAAACCCCTTAAGACCTGCAGAGACAAAGGTAGTCCACCCTTTGTTCTCAAAGAAAGGGAGATGTGGTATTATGGGAATAATGGTGAAAGGAATGCAGTGGCCGGAGGTGACGTGGGAACCCGGGGGTGTGGCAGTTAGGGAGTTGCCGGGCAAGCACACAAGCAGGCGGCTGCTGTACAGAGTTGCTAATTAAAGATATACTCCGTTTACGTCGTGGTACGAGCTTTATTATACAAACAAACCCGACAACTGAAGCGGAGGGGACTTCGGCCCCCTCACCCTACTACCCTACTGGCCAACGTACAGTCACTAGAACATGAAGTGGAGGACTTAAGGGCAAGGTCGCTTTATCAAAGGGAGCTGTGGGGGTGCTCTGTGTTATGTTGCACAGAGACATGGCTCACCCCCAGCTCCCCAGACTCAGCGATCCAGCCTGAAGGGTTCTCCATCCACCGTATGGACCATATGCAGGCATCTGGGAAAGGGAGAGGAGGGGGCGTCTGCCTCATGGTCAACACTGCGTGGTGCTCAGACGTGGCAGTCCTGTCCAATTCCTGGCCTCCACACCTGGAACATCTGGCGGTGAAGTGTCGCCCTTTCTACCTTCCAAGGGAATTCACCTCCATCATCCTGACCGAGGTCTACATCCCACCCCAGGCAGATGACCGTCTGGCACTGGAGGAGCTCCACGTCGTGGTCAACAAACACCAGACGTCTTACCCCGAGGCGTTTATACCATAGCGGGGACTTCAATAAAGCAAACCTTAAGAAATCGCTCCCTAACTTCCACCAACATGTCTCCTCTTGCACCAGATGACTAAACATAGAAGCATAGAACATAGAAAATAGGTGCAGGAGTAGGCCATTCGGCCCTTCGAGTCTACACCGCCATTCAATATGATCATGGCTGCTCTCTGAATTTCTCCCAGTCCTCTGGTATGCTGCTTTTTCTGGCTACTCTGTACGCATCATCTTTGCTTTGATACTATCCCTGATTTCCCTTGTTATCCACGGACGCACTACCTTCCCTGATTTATTATTTTGCCAAAATGGGATGAACAATTTTTGTAGTTCATCCATGCAGTCTTTAAATGTCTTCCATCGCGTATCCACCGTCAACCCCTTTAGAATTGATTGCCAGTCAATCTTGGCCAATTCACGTCTCAAACCCTCAAGTTACCTTTCTTTAAGTTCAGAACCATTGTTTCTGAATTAACAATGTCACTCTCCATCCTAATGAAGAACTCCTCCATATTATGGTCACTCTTGCCCAAGGGGGCACGCACAACAAGACTGCTAACTAACCCTTCCTCATTACTCAATATCCAGTCTAAAATAGCCTGCTCTCTCGTTGGTTCCTCTACATGTTGATTTCGATAACTATCCCGCAAACATTCCAAAAAACCTCTTCCTCAGCGCCCCTGCCAATTTGATTCACCCAATCTATATGTAGATTGAAGTCACCCATTAAACTGTTTTGCCTTTGTCGCACGCATTTCAAATTTCCTGTTTGATACCATTCCCAACTTCACTACTACTGTTAGGTGGCCTGTACACAACACCCACCATAGTTTTCTGCCCATTAGTGTTCCACAGCTCTATACCAGTACCCAAGAAGAGCAAGGTGACGTGCCTCAATGACTATCGACCTGTGTCACTAACGCCTGTGGTGATGAAGTGCTTCGAGAGGTTGATCATGGCGGAAATCAACTCCTACCTCGACAAAAACCTGGACCCATTGCAGTTCCCTTTACTGCCACAACAGATTAACGGTGGATGCGATCTCGCTGGCCCTCCACTCCGCTCTGGACCACTTGGACAACAAAAACTCATATGTCAGGCTGTTATTCATTGATTACAGCTCGGTATGTAATACTAGCATCCCCTCCAAGCTGGTTACCAAATTCGCAGAACTGGGTCTCTGCGCAACCCTCTGCAATTGGATCCTCGGCTTCCTCATTCACAGACCACAGTCTGTTCGTATTGGTGGAAATGTATCAGACTAAATAACAATCAGCACGGGAGCTCCTCAAGACTGCGTGCTCAGCTCCCTGCTGTACTCACTCTATACTCATGACTGCGTAGCCAGTCATAGTGCGAACTCCATCATCAAGTTCGCTGACGCCACCACTGTTGTGAGACGTATCACTGATGGGGATGAGCCAGAGTATAGAAGAGAGATTGAGCAAGTGTCTACATGGTGCCAGCACAATAACCTGGTCCTCAACACCAGCAAAACCAAGGAACTGATTGTGGACTTTGGAAGGAGTAGGATGGGGACCCATAGTCCCGTTTATATCAACGGGTCGATGGTTGAAAGGGTCAAGAGCTTCAAATTCCTGGGCGTGCACATCTCTGAAGACCTTTCCTGGTCCGAGAACACTGATGCAATTATCAAGAAAGCACATCAGCGCCTCTACTTCCTGGGAAGATTACGGAGAGTCGGTTTGTCAATGAGGACTCTCTAACTTCTACAGGTGCACAGTAGAGAGCATGCTGACCGGTTGCATCGTGGCTTGGTTCGGCAACTTGAGTGCCCTGGAGAGGAAAAGACTACAAAAAGTAGTAAACACTGCCCAGTCCATCATCGGCTCTGACCTTCCTTCCATCGAGGGGATTTATCGCAGTCTCTGCCTCAAAAAGGCTGGCAGTTTCATCAAAGACCCACACCATACTGGCCACACACTCATCACCCTGCTACCTTCAGGAGCCTGAAGACTGCAACGATCAGGTGCAGGAATAGGTACTTCCCCACAGCCATCAGGTTATTAAACCTGGCTCGGATAAAACTCTGAACATTAATGACCCATTATCTGTTATTTGCACTTTATCAGTTTATTTATTCATGTGTGTATATATTTATATAATGGTATATGGACACATTGATCGGTTTTGAAGCCAATGCCTACTATGTTCTGTTGTGCTGAAGGGAAGCAAGGATTTAATTGTCCTATCAGGGACACATGACAATAAACGCTCTTGAACTTGAACTTGAACTTGCTTTATAGCTAGTAACCTTTGACGTCGGCATGCGCAGTCGGAATACCGAACTCGCTTCCGGCGTCTAGCAGCCCCCGCCTCAGCTCGCAATCATAGATGTTGGTGACCCAGGATCGCAGGGCCGGTCCAGGCAATGAATCGGCAGCCCTGGTCATCCGAAAGCCCTGGGCTAGGTAGAGCCTGATGGCCGGCTGCTGGGGAGTGGAGGTGTACAGGACGCACTCTCGGTAGCCGCTGTCTCGGGCGAACTCCAGCACGCGGCGGGTCAGTCTGCGGCCCAAGCCCAGGCCCCGGCATTGTCGGTCGACCGAGAGGTGGAGTAGCTGGCAGCAGCCCGGTTGTGCCACGACTTCATGCGCCGCCACCATCCCCCGCAGCCCACCGCCTCCCCACTCCTCCTCCGCCACCCAGAACCCCGCCCCTGGCCTATCCACGTAGGTCCCCTCAATGTCCGCCATGTCCGTCTCCAGCTTCTGCTTCACGTACCCGGCGTACACCTGGCGGCAAGCCAGGTAGATCAGGGCTAGCAGCGCAGCGACGGTCAGAACGGCCCAGGCCAGCGACCGGCCAGCTCCGTAGACAACGGCCCCGGCAGCCAGGAGGAGGCAGGGCGCGGCGGAAGACAGCAGGGCCCGGCGGAAGGCCGTCCACGGCATTTCCATCAGACCCTCCGAGAAGATCCTGCGGGCCTCCGGCAAGTCGCCGGCCCGGAACGGGCGCACGGTGAAGCGGGGACTTCCTCCGGCCTTGTGGGCGGCCGCCATGGTCCAGGGAGCCGCTGGAAGGTTGTGAAGCTTCGGCCAGAGGAAGGAGAAGGGTCTGGATCTGCACAGAAAGAAAGATGAAGTGAGACAGACGTTCACATGCATCTTCTCAAACCGCATAGAGTCAAAAAGGCACCCAGCATTCTCAGATGAGCAAATTATCCCGAGCACATACTCATTTCACCCCTGCCAGCGGGAAGAAGGTACAGGTGCCGGAAAACGATAACGTGCAGGTTCAGGAAAATACTCTTCCTTTAAACCACGAGGCTATAAAACACTACAATTTCAAATAAGCTCAACTACATAGACTATTATTGTTATTATTGCACTATTATTATTTATACGTTTCTGATGTGTACGTATGTGTGTGCATTGCATACATCTATATATATATATATATATATATGTGTGTAAACATAGTACACTGTACGTCAGGCACGTGCCGTGAGTAATTACTCAGGGTAGGCACTCAGTCCGCTTTTAGAAAAAGTTAAACCGCGCATGCGCAGATTGTTCTCTCCGTTAAATAAATAAATAAATAAAAACGGTGACATTTCAATTTGCCCTTCCTAGTCCTAGACCAATTGGGGGAACAGTTCATTTCACAGCGTGTGGAGAGCCTGTGCCAGGGGTAAAGTTGCGGGGAGAGCATGAGTGTTGGGAAGGAGGGTACACGAAAGGCTGGAGAAACTCAACGGGTGCAGCAGCATCTAAGGAGCGAAGGAGATAGCCGACGATTCGGGTCGAGACCCTTGAAGAAGGGTGTCGGGGATACTGCCATAAATCACTCACTCACCGCTACCGCAGCTCTCCGGGCGCGAAGCCGCGCACTGTAGCTGAGGATAGAAGCAGCTCGGGGAGCTACGAGCGGCCACTGGGACCCGACAGCTGAACTGGCCGCCACTTCAGCGCCTTCTGCCGGCCCGCTCACCTTTGGCAGTGCTCTCCGTCGGAAAACCTGTCACCTGCCGTTCGCCGACTTCGCTCATGTCAGCGGCATCCTGCAAATCCTTAAATTCCCACAGCCGAGTAACCTCAATCGCGCTGTCGGAATTTAAGGACATGAGTGAGGCCAGCGAGCGGCAGGAGAGAGGTTTTTAGACAGAGAGCTGCCAGAGGTGAGCGGGGACCGGCAGAAGGAGCTAAGGTGGCGGCTGGTTCTGCTGTCCTGCCCGGCGGCCGCTCAGCCACCCGAGGTATTTCTCTCTCTCCCCCCCCCCCCCCCCCCCCCCGCCTCAATGCGGTGTCATTCCATGCCTCCGTGCAAGGAGCGTCGCAGGTGGCATTATCCCAATCCCCTCATTCATAACATTCGTGCCCTCCCCGCAACTTTACCCCGGGCCAGACTCCCCATCGCTGTGAAAGGAGCTCTCCCCCCACCCCCACACCCCGGGATATACAGTATTTAAAAACATAAACACAAAATATACTTACCACATTATTGGTACAGAAACTCCATTCTTCTCTCTTTGTTACCTAACATACACTTAAAATATTGACAATCCATATTTGAAAACCCCGCCAAGAAACTTTGCACAGTGCTGCAAAGGCAGAATTTCTGCTGCCTTCAGCCCCGCTTGTCATTGACAGCTTCAGGCAGCGCTGACGGCACGTGGGCTGCACGGAGCTTCCCGTGTTACAAGCGCTGCGGATGAAAGGCATGGAGAATTATGCCTACCTAAGAGATCGATCTCTTACATAGGCATAATTCTCCCATGCCTTTATTATTTATATTTAGTTATTACTATGTTATAATTTTAGTCAGGGTAAGCAGTGCCTACCTTGCCTACCCTGGCGGCACGTGCCTGGTTTAAATAAAGGATTATTCATAATTGGTAAGCAAAGCAACATATTATCCAAATGTAGAGTCTTAACTATTTGTTTCCAAATACGTCTATTGCTATAAATTATAGGTTTTTCCCTATAACTTTTTTTTGTACCTCCCTTGGTGCAAGGAGAATCGAACCTGTATCAAAAGGTAAACAGTCTTCCTTTTCCATTTTTAACCAAGCTGGTTCCTGATCCATATTTTCCAACCAAAAAATTATATTCTTAATTTGAACCGCCCAGAAATAATATAAAAAATTAGGTAGTGCTAATCCTCCATTTATCTTAGATTTACATAAATGTCTTTTACTTATTCTGTGACTTTTATAATCCCAAATAAAGCTATTAACAATAGAATCAATTAAAAAAAAAGCTTTAGGGAGGTATGGAGGGATAGCTTGAAATAAATATAATAGTTGTGGTAAAAAAATCATCTTTATGGCATTTATTCTGCCGATCATTGATATAGGTAGTGTTCTCCACTATAGAATATTATTTTTTAGTTTATTCAATAATTGGGGATAATTTGATTTGAATAGAGAATTATAAGATTTAGATACATTAATTCCTAGATATTTCATTTTGTCCATAACTATTTTAAATGGATTTTTTTGTAGTATATTTGATTTTATTCCAGTTATAGGCATAATTTCACTTTTATTCCAATTAATTCTATATCCTGAGAATGTACTAAATTCAGTTATGACATGAAGTAAATTAGGAATACTAATCTCTGGTTTTGTAATATATATTAAGACGTCATCTGCATATAAAGATATTTTATTCGTTGTGGTATTGGTATTACATCCGTATATTTCTGGTTCTGATCTAATCCTTTCTGCTAATAGTTCTATTGGAAGAGCAAATAATAAGGGTGATAACGGAAATCCTTGTCTACAACCCCTAGAGAGATTAAATTTGGCTGGTAACATTTGATTTGTTAATATTCTTGCTGTTGGGTTAGAATATAAAATTCTAACCCATTTACAAAATCTGTCCCCCAATTGAAATTTCTACATTATCTTAAATAAATAAGGCCATTCAACCTGATCGAATGCTTTTTCTGCATCAAGGGATAAGACAGCTAATTCAATATCATTAATTCTTTTTGAATATATGATATTGATAGACGTCTCAAGTTATAAGTAGAGTAACGTTTGGGAATAAAGCCTGTTTGATCATGATGTATTAATTTATTAATCACTAAACTTAACCTTTGAGATAGAATTTTAGTTAATATTTTTTGATCAGTATTTAGAAGAGCAATTGCTCTATATGATCCTGGATCTTCCAGATCCTTTTCTGCTTCAGGAATGAGTGTAATTGTGGACTCATTTAAAGTTTCTGGTAACTTTCCTTGTCCGCAGGCGTATTTATATATTGTTTGTAAACGTGGGGAAATCAAATCGTGAAACTTCTTATAAAATTCAACACTGAAACCGTCGGGGCCAGCAGCTTTTCCATGTTTCAATGATCTGATTGATTCCTCAATATCCTTTACTGATATTTCAGCGTCTAGCAAGTCTCTTCCTTCCTGATCCAAACCTTTAATATGACATTCACGTAGGAATGTTTCCATTCCATCAGATTGACCCGTCATTTTGGTTGAATAGAGTTTTTGATAGTAATGCAGGAATCTGTCATTAATATCTTTTGGTAAAGTTAGTATTTCTCCTTGTTCAGATCCGATTTTATGTATCATTTTTTCTTCATCTAAATTTCTAAGTTGGCGTGACAAAGGTATTTGTGGTTTATCCCCGAATTCAAAGTATACTTGTTTAGTCTGTTGGAAAAGTTTAATACCATAATTTGAGTATATCTCATTTAGCTTATATTTTAATGTTGCAATTTTATTTCATTTTCCAACTTTTGTTGAATCTTTCGGTTTTCCTTATTAAGGTGTGCTTGCACGGATATTATAGCACCACGGATAAAGGCTTTAAATGTGTCCCAAAGAAATGACGAAGAAATTACAGGTTTATCATTAGTCTCAAAGAACAGTTTAATCTGTTTAACCAGATAATCATAACAAGCCTTATCATTTAATATTTGAGGGTTGAGTCTCCATTGAGAATATTTATTAGTTATACCCTTTAAGTTAATCTTAAATGTTAATGGGACATGATCCAAAATAATAATATTATGATATTTTGAGTCATACGTGAATGGAATTAACTTTGAATCTATTAAAAAATAATCTATCCTTGAATAGGTTCCGAATACCGGAGAGTAAAATGAGTATTCCCGACCAGAGGGATTATCAGTTTTCCAAACATCCTTGACATTTGCGGTACTAATAAAATAATTTATGAGTTCGCTTGATTTAGATATAGCTTTCCTTTTAGTTGATGATCTATCTAGGTAATTATCTAAAGTACAGTTTAAATCTCCCCCGATTATTAGATTATGTTGTGTAACTATAGGAATAGTATTAAATATTTTCTTAAAAAACAACGGATTATCAAAGTTGGGTCCACATATATGTTCATAAGAATGACTTTCTTTGAATATAATTCACCCGTAACTATTATGTATCTACCCTCAGTGTCTTCTATTGTTGAGCTATGTTTAAATGGAATGCCTTTACGAATAAGTATTGCAACCCCTCGAGATTTATGTGTAAATGAAGAATTAAATACTTTAGAAATCCATTTTGCTGTTAGTCTATATTGCGCATCCTTTTCGAGGTGCGTCTCTTGAAGAAAAATTATATCTGATTTAATTATTTTTCTGGGAGTTTTTGACAAGAGTAGAGAATGGCTATTTATTCTTGTCAAAAGTGCCAATGTTTCCGATGTAGCTCGTGTCGTTTTCTCTTTTTGTAAAGTCCATTAAAGAAAACCGATTTCCTGTCTGTTCTGGTGTAACAATTCGCCTAATACTTAGATGTACAAGGGCTGTTCAGCTTGAGGAACTCGACAAATAAAATCTTATACAACCCCAAGTACGGCATCTTGCCACGTAGACACAACATAGAAATAGCCTGAAAATCTCTCGACAGTTGTCTCATTTCATCGGCTTCATCTATTGCGCGCATGGAAGAGACGCTGGATGATTACATGCCGCTTGCATCTATTCATCCAAGTGTACTCTTAATGAAATCTCACATCTTTGCGAGGGAGGGTTGGAATGGATGTAACCACCCGCTAAAGCATTAGTTAGGACAGGGACATAATCCCACCACTTAATTAACCAGTTTCCTGAATGTAAGAACTATTTATACATGTAACATTACTGTTTTTAAATCAGCAACTCTCTTTTGAGTTTTAATGCCGACCCCGTACTGTGGGAAGGGCTTGGGGCAGCTTGTTTCATAGCGCCTTTATTGCTGGTAGGTGCTGTTCTTTCACATGGACCGCTGTCAGTGCCAGTTTTTATGCCAACTTCCACAGACACTTTGCCTTAGTGGAGTCAGACGTGAATCCGCTCTATGATGTTTGGCAGTGACACGTCTGTGCTGCGACTGCCACGGATATATTTTGAACGTCATTTTCGTTGCCCCTCAGATTTTAAGCCGAAAAACAATCTGACGCTGTGCGGACATGATGTCAAAGAGGTGGAAAAAAACCCCAAGGTCTTTGGTCTTTGGGAAAAAAGATGTTGCTTATCGAAAATAAAACAAATATCAATCTCTTTGAATCGCTGGCATCGAAAAGGGTGAGGGGGTGAATTGCCCCGTGTGTGGGTCGGGGTCCAGGGGTGGGGTGGGGAATCACCCTGATGTGGGGGTTGGGGTCCGATGGCGTTGCCTCGCGGTCAGTGACTCTGGGTGGGCGGAGAGACCAGCCTGTCCCACACCTCTGCCCCATCCTGCGCTGCCGACCCCACAGCCCGTCACAGTGCGGGCGCACGGGGGAGATGAGGCGCAGGGTGGCCGTGGGAGAGTGGGGGTTGTCCAGAGGGATGCGCTCCTTCGGTCGCTTACAACTTGCTGCTGCCAGTCTGCCATAGCTTGTGTGGAAAAATGACCCCACCCTCCCGACTCCATCGGCCAGTGATGTGATGGATGCGGGGCTCTGGACCAATCGCTGACAAGTTCCGCCCCCGGTTCTTTGCTTCGGCATCTAGTCCTTCGACGCCACGTCCGGGTACCCCGCCTTATCCACTCACACATACCCCACAACTCGCAGGCGTGTATATAGAAGGAGAGGGAGGTAAGAAGGAGAGAGGCCGGGGGAGGGAAGAGGAGGTGGGCAAGGAGGGGGAGGAGTGGAACAGAAGGGGGAGGAGTGGGGAGAAGATGAGTGGTACAGGATGTGGGGAGAGGAGGAGGGTTGAGAGGCGGAGGAGATGAGAGGCGCATGGGGGAGGTGGAGGGGGAGAGGAGGAGAGCAGAGGATGCGGGGAGAGAGGAGGAGGAGGGGAGAGGGGAAAGGGGGAAGGAGGGGGTGGGAGAGGAGATGGGGGGAGGAGGAGGGAGAGAGTATGTGGGGAAGTGGAGCAGGGGAGAGGACGAGGGGGAGAGGAGGAGGGGGAGATGAGGAGGGGGAGGAGAGGGGGGGTAGAGGTGGGAGAGAGGAGGAGGGGAGCGGGGCGGGCGGCCGGACAGCAGCTGGGATAGCAGCTGGGGAGCAGCGGGGGCACCAGTGAAATGGGAGGGGTCGAAGCCCAGCCGAGGCAGCCGAGCAGAGCTGAGCCAAGCCGAGCCAAGGCAGCCGAGCCGAGCTGAGCCAAGCCTAGCCGAGGCAGCCGCTCGCAGTGTGATGAAGAATTGCAAGCGTCATCAGCGAAAGACAGCAGTTTAAAAAATCAACGTTTTTCCAGATGTTTGAACATTTTCACTAATAAATCACGAAATAAAGCATGACATTGTCAGTTAAGGCTTTATCGCACCCCACGGGAAAAAATCCCTACTGGAATAGGTAAACAAATTAACGTTAACTCGTTGTTTTTTCGAGAAGATATGATTATGCACACAAATATCCACACAAGATGAATTTTATAAGTATAGATATATGGATGGATATGAATGTAGATAGACACAAAATGCTGGAGCAAGTCAGTGGGTCAGGCAGCATCTCTGGAGAGAAGGAATGGGTGATGTTTCGGGTCGAGACTTTGTGTCTACCTTCGTTTGAAACAAGCATCTGTAGTTCTTTCCTACACGTACAGCAGGCACGTGCCGCCAGGGTAGGCAAGGTAGGCACTGCCTACCCTGACTAAAATTATAACATAGTAATAACTAAATATACATAATAAAGGCATGGGAGAATTATGCCTATGTAAGAGATCGATCTCTTAGGTAGGCATAATTCTCCATGCCTTTCATCCGCAGCGCTTGTAACACGGGAAGCTCCGTGCAGCCCACGTGCCGTCAGCGCTGCCTGAAGCTGTCAATGACAAGCGGGGCTGAAGGCAGCAGAAATTCTGCCTTTGCAGCACTGTGCAAAGTTTCTTGGCGGGGTTTTCAAATATGGATTGTCAATATTTTAAGTGTATGTTAGGTAACAAAGAGAGAAGAATGGAGTTTCTGTACCAATAATGTGGTAAGTATATTTTGTGTTTATGTTTTTAAATACTGTATATCCCGGGGTGTGGGGGTGGGGGGAGAGCTCCTTTCACAGCGATGGGGAGTCTGGCCCGGGGTAAAGTTGCGGGGAGGGCACGAATGTTATGAATGAGGGGATTGGGATAATGCCACTTGCGACGCTCCTTGCACGGAGGCATGGAATGACACCGCATTGAGGCGGGGGGGGGGGGGGGGGGGGGGAGAGAGAGAGATAAATACCTCGGGTGGCTGAGCGGCCGCCGGGCAGGACAGCAGAACCAGCCGCCACCTTAGCTCCTTCTGCCGGTCCCCGCTCACCTCTGGCAGCTCTCCGTCTAAAAACCTCTCTCCTGCCGCTCGCTGGCCTCACTCATGTCCTTAAATTCCGACAGCGCGATTGAGGTTACTCGGCTGTGGGAATTTAAGGATTTGCAGGAAGCCGCTGACATGAGCGAAGTCGGCGAATGGCAGGTGACAGGTTTTCCGACGGAGAGCACTGCCAAAGGTGAGCGGGCCGGCAGAAGGCGCTGAAGTGGCGGCCAGTTCAGCTGTCGGGTCCCAGTGGCCGCTCGTAGCTCCCCGAGCTGCTTCTATCCCCAGCTACAGTGCGCGGCTTCGCGCCCGGAGAGCTGCGGTAGCGGTGAGTGAGTGATTTATGGCAGTATCCCCGACACCCTTCTTCAAGGGTCTCGACCCGAATCGTCGCCTATCTCCTTCGCTCCTTAGATGCTGCTGCACCCGCTGAGTTTCTCCAGCCTTTCGTGTACCCTCCTTCCCAACACTCATGCTCTCCCCGCAACTTTACCCCTGGCACAGGCTCTCCACACGCTGTGAAATGAACTGTTCCTCCAATTGGTCTAGGACTAGGAAGGGCAAATTGAAATGTCACAGTTTTTATTTATTTATTTATTTAACGGAGAGAACAATCTGCGCATGACTTTTCTAAAAGCGGACTGAGTGCCTACCCTGAGTAATTAGTCACGGCACGTGCCTGCAGTGGATGTGCTATATCTGGATTTTCAGAAGGTTTGCGACAAGGTCCCACATAACAGATTAGTTTACAAACGTAAAGCACACGGTATTGGGGGTTCAGTATTGATGTGGATAGAGAACTGGCTGGCAGACAGAAAGCAAAGAGTAGGAGTAAACGGGTCCTTTTCAGAATGGCAGGCAATGACTAGTGGGGTCCCGCAAGGCTTAGTGCTGGGGCCCCAGCTATTTACAATATATATTAATGATTTGGACGAGGGAATTGAATGCAACATCTGCACGTTTGCGGATGACATGAAGCTGGGGGCAGTGTTAGCTGTGAGGTGGATGCTAGGAGGCTGCAAGGTGACTTGGATAGGCTGGGTGAGTGGGCAAATGCATGACAGATTTAGCATAATGTGGATAATTGTGAGGTTACAGGGTCTTGGTGAGACCACGAGTGTTGCGTATTGTTTTGGTCTACAAACCTGAGGAAACACATTCCTGCCATAGAGGGAGTACAGAGAAGGTTCAGCAGACTTATTCCTGGGATGTCAGGACTTTCATACGAAGAAAGACTGGATAGACTCGGCTTGTACTCGCTAGAATTTAGAAGATTGATGAGGGATCTTATAGAAACTTACAAAATTCTTAAGGGGTTGGACAGGCTAGATGTAGGAAGATTGTTCCCGATGTTGGGGAAGTCCAGAACAAGGGGTCACAGTTTAAGGATTAGGGGGAAATCTTTTAGGACCGAGATGATAAAACCATTATTCACACAGAGAGTGGTGAGTCTCTGGAATTCTCTGCCACAGAAGGTAGTTGAGACCAGTTCATTGGCTATATTTAAGAGGGTGGTAGATGTGGCCCTTGTGGCTAGAGGAATCAGGGGTTATGGAGAGAAGGCAGGTACGGGATACTGAGTTGAATGATCAGCCATGATCATATTGAATAGCGGTGCAGGCTCGAAGGGCCGAATGACCTACTCCTGCACCTATTTTCTATGTTTATACGTTTCTATACTGTGTACTGCGCATACATATTCTGCAGTCCTGTTCCAGATAAGAATGTAATTGTTCTATTTTGGACATATGACCATAAAACACTTTTGACTTGACATTGCACTTTTAAGATACAGCGTGGAAACAGGCTACTGGCCCAGCCAGTCTGCCCTGAGCAGTGCGCGTCCCGTACGCAAGCACTATCGTACACACGAGGGACAATTTACCCGTGTGTCTTTGAAGTGTGGGAGGAATCAGAATTACCCAGAAAAACACACATAATCACAACAAGCACATACACACTCCATACAAACAAGACCAATAGTCAGGATCGAACCTGGGTCTATGGCGCTTTAGGGCAGCAACTCTACCGATGCGCCCATGTGCCATCCCCGTACCACTGTGCTGGTCCTTTCCTCTGGAACTATTCCACGACCATAATGAGAACTATAGTTTACACTCTGTATCTTTCCGGTCGTTCTACCAGTCGGGCAAATCTGGCTTGATTATATTTGAGTTTTATTATTATGATTTGATTGGACAGCACGCAATCAAAACTCCTCATTGTACCTATGTTCAGGCGACAATAACAAACCTCAACTTAAACCCAATAGTATGAACATTGAATTCTCAAATTTCAAGTGATAGTTCCCCTACACCCCACTGTTCTCCTCCCCACCGCCGACATATACCCATTTCTCCCACCACCCTGGTCACCCTATTCCACGCCTCTCCTTCTAACAACAGACACCAAGATGCTACACAGAACACCACTGGAGATCCATTTTCCCGGTGGCTGTCAAACTACATCTGCACCTTCTGTTGTGGTGTCCCCCCCCCCAATCCATACATTCCCAATCCTGGACTTTCCACTCGTCACTTTGATTTCATGTTTCACGTATCATGTGTTTTCTGACTGTTGCCAGACGAATTTCCCTCTTGGCATGAATAACGTTCGATCGTACCATTTCCTATGTCCATCCTCCCAATTTATATGTGATCTCCCCTCTTTCCCCTCCTGCCTGTCCCATTCCACCCTTGTCGCTCTCTCTGGTTTTACAGTTCGATGCCCGTCCCCTCCCCTTTTACAACAACCTTTGCGACTTCAACGTTTTTTCACTGCTTCCACCCATCCGCCAGTAAATTCAGCCCCTACCCTCCGCCTTCACCTACAAGGTCCCACTGAGATGAGCGCAAGAGGATAGCTTCCCCCTTCTCGGCTCCACCTTTCTCCTGATGCCCTCACACGCACCGCCGCCCCCGTGATCCTCCGGTGCTAGGAATGGATGGACGTCCGCCAGCACTGATTTGCAGGATTCACCCTCCCCTTCCCCCTGCATCTCTCCACACCCCCACCCCCTCTCAGGCTGGCTACTGAACGCCTGGGTGGACAGACGTCCCGCGGTGGGATACGGGTGGGACTGGTTGGCTTCGTGGGGTCGTAGGGGGAGGCGAGGGAGGGAACAGGGGATGTGCCGACACTCACCGCCACTCGAAGTCCACACCGCTGTCCTCGGAGTGGACCGGACCCGGCTCTCAGCAGAGGGCGTCCGGTTAAAGATTAACAGCCCGTCGCAACTGGCCTCTGCACGACCGGCCTTTCCAGGAAAAAGCAGAGAGGTTCCCGCTCGAAACGGTTCTCGGAGGAAGCGGAGCTTCACCCCGGTCTGCCCCTCTGTCTCACATCTCACCCTCCCCTCCCCAAACCTTCACCCCTCTTCCCCTCAAACCTCCGCCCAAACACTCCCGTTCATCCTCCCCTTACCCCCTGTCCCCAATACCTCCTCCGAAATCACATCTCCCTACACCTTCGGCCCCTTCCACACCACACTCAAACATCCCAAATGTTACCCTCCCCATCCCCCAGACCTTCTCTCAAATCTTGTCTCCCCACACATTCCGCCCCCTAACCCCTCCCCCCCCAATTTCATTCAACCTCACCCTCTCTACACTAACCTCCCCCCACATATTCTCCCAAATCTTCCCCTCTCCCTGCACCTCCCCTTTACCTGACCCTCACTCTGCAAGGGTAGAGTGCCGAGGTAGGGGCGCGGTGGAGGGAGCGCCACAGGAGAGGCGGTGAGGAGGGAGCGCCGTGGGAAGGACATCAAGGATGGAGCGTCATGAGAGGGGTAAGATGAAGAGAGGGGAGGCTGGGTGGGCGCGGTGTGGAAGGACAGCCGGGAAGGAGTGCCGCAGGAAGGGCAGAGACGAGGGCGAGATATCAAATTAGGTATATTTAATATCTCGCAGGGATGAGAGCAAGATAAGTTTTGTTTTCATTTCCACAAACTAAAGCCACTGAAAACCGCGTGTTACTTTGTGTAATCCAGTATCACTGCACAAGTGTGCATAAAAACAAATGCGTTTCAATGTCAAGGACTATTCGCGGTGAAACTGAGATACCACCGACGACTGTGTCAGATTACTATGGGGCGGTTACATGGAAACACTATTTAACCTCATGTTTGTGCCGTTCGCCACTTCTCACCTCCCCATCCCACCCCCCCCCCCCCCCCCTTACCCACACCAATAAGCTCACAGACGTGTGTACGAAGGAACTGCAGATGCTGTTTTAAATCGGAGGTAGACACAAAATGCTGGAGTAACTCAGCGGGACAGGCAGCATATCTGAACAGAAGGAATGTGTGATGTTTCCGGTCGAGACCCTTCTGCAGACTAGTCAATGGCTAGTCTGAAGAAACATAGAACAATGTGAAGGAGTAGGCATATAAATTCATGAATATTTGCAACAAAGAGGCAGATCCTCTAAAATCAGTACCCGTTCCTGCTTTTTCCGCATATCCATTGACTTCTTTAGCCCGAAGAGGTCAATCTAACTCGTCTGAAACCATCCAGTGAATTGGCGTCCATTGCCTTCTGTGACAGAGAATTCCACATATTCACAACTCTCTGGGTGAAGACGTTTTTCTTGATCTCAGTCCTAAATGGCCTAACCATTATTCTTAAACTGTGACACCTGGTTCTGGACTCTCCGACATCGGGAACATTTTTCCTGCATCTAGCCTGTCCAGTGCTTCAGGAATGTCATGTGTCCACAAGATCCCCTCTCGTCCTCCTAAATTCCAGTGAAAACAAGCCCTCGAGCCAAAACGTCACCCATTCCTTCTCTCCAGAGTTGCTGCCTGTCCCGCTGAGTTATTCCAGCATTTTGTGTCTAGCATCGAGCTCAGAGACATTTCCTTCACGGGGCGTTTACTTTATTGACATGTACCCACCCCGTGACCCGTGATCTACTCAGCCGGAATGACCGGCGTTCAGACGTCCAGCCTCATCTCGCACTGGTAGATGTTGGTGACCCATGAGAGCAGGGCTAGTCCGGGCATGGGCTCGTCTTCCCTAGTCACCCGAAAGCCCTGGGCCTGGTAGAGCCGGATGGCGGGAAGCTGGGCGGTGGAGGTGTGCAGGACGCACTCCCGGCAGCCGCTGTTCCGGGCGAACTCCAGCACCCGGCGGGTCAGTCTGCGGCCCAAGCCTAAGCCCCGGCATCGCCGGTCGACCGAGAGGCGGAGGAGCTGGCAGCAGCCAGGCTCTCCTTCGGCCTCCTGCGCCGCCACCACCCCCCGCAGCCCACCGCCTCCCCCCTCCTCCTCCACCACCCAGAACCCCGCCCCCGGCCTCCCCATGTACGTCCCCTCAATGTCCGCCATGTCTGTTTCCAGCATTTCCCTCAGGTAGTTGGCAAAGACCATGCGGCAGGCCAGATAGAGCAGGGCTAGCAACGTGGCGACGGTCAGAGCGGCCCAGGCCAGCGACCAGCTGGCAACGTAGACGGCGGCCCCGGCAGCCAGGAGGAGGCAGGACGCGGCGGGCGACAGCACGGCCCGGCGGAAGGCCGGCCAAGGCAGGTCCATCGCACCCTCCGAGAAAATCCTGCGGGCCTCCAGCAAGTCGCCAGCCCGGAACGGGCGCACGGTGAAGCGGGGACCCTCTCCAGCCTTGTGGGCTGCCGCCATGGTCCAGGGAGCCGCTGGGAGATGGAGGATCTCCGGCCTGAGGAAGGAGATGTAGAGGAGAAGGATCCGAATCTGCAGAGAAAGAAAGGTCAAGTGAGATATGCACCTCCTCTAATCTCATAGGTCAGTGAGCAGGTTTGACTAACGGCGTCACGGTTGTGCAGCGGTGGACATAGACGATAGACAATAGGTGCAGGAGAAGGCCATTTGGCTCTTCCAGCCACCACCGCCATTCAATGTGATCATGGCTGACCATCCCCAATCAGTACCCCGTTCGTGCCTTCTCCCCACATCCCCTGACTCCGCTATTTTTAAGAGCTCTATCTAACTCTCTCCCGAAAGCATCCAGAGAACCTGCCTCCACCACCCTCTGAGGCAGTGAATTCCACAGACCCGCCACTCTCTGTGAGAAAAAGTGTTTCCTCGTCTCGTTCTCAATGGCTTACTCCTAATTCTTAAACTGTGGCCCCAGGTTCTGGACATCCCCAACATCGGGAACATGTTTACTGCCTCTAGTGTGTCCAACCCCTTAACAATCTTATATGTTTCAATGAGATCATCCTTCTAATCCTTCTAAAGTCCAGAGTGTACAAGCCCAGCTGCTCCATTCTCTCATCATAAGACAGTCCTGCCATCCCGGAAATTAACCTTGCAAACCTACCTGCACTCCGTCAATAGCAAGAATGTCCTTTCTCAAATTAGGGGACCAAAACTGCACACAATACTCAAGGTGTGGCCTCACTATGACTTTGTACACGGCAGATGGACCTCGTTGCTCCTATATTCGATTCCTCTTTTTATAAAGGCCAACATGCCTTTCGCTTTCTTCACTGCCTGCTGTACCTGCATGATTACTTTCATAGACTGATATACAAGGACCCCCAGATCCCGTTGTACTTCCCCTTTTCCCAACTTGACGCCATTTAGATTGTAATCTGCCTTCCTGTTTTTGCTACCAAAGTGGATAACCTCACGTTTATCCGCATTAAACTTCATCTGCCATGCAACTGCCCACTCCCCCAACCTGTCCAAGTCACCCTGTATTCTCATAGCATCCTCCTCACAGTTCACACTGCCACCCAGCTTTGTGTCATCTGCAAATTTGCTAATGTTGCATTGAAAATTTGCTAATGTTACTTTGAGTAGGGACGTTGAGCAGGTGGAGTTGCTGCCTTACGCCTTGCAGCGCCAGATGCGCCGGAGAGTAGCAATCGAATGGCTGTATTTCGGCGCGTCACGGTGGCACAGCGGTAGAGCTACTGTCTCACAGCGCTAGAGACCCGGGTTCCAACCCGATTACGGGTGCTGTCTGTCGACGATGTCGAGTGGGCAAAGCCGCGGGAGGGGCGTCAATGAGGGAGCGCAGTGGGAGGGGTAAATTGGAGGGAGCGCCACGGGAGCGGCAATGTGGACAGAACACCATGGGAGGTGAATGAATGAACCATTGAATCCAAGTATTGTCGCGTGACAAATAACAGCGAAATTATTTGTTTTGCGTAACTCAGCGGGTCAGGCGGTATCTCTGGGGGAAAAAAATAGATGGCGTTTAGCGTGAAAACGTTTCCCCAGACTTTGACTCATGCGAGAGGGAATCTAGAGGTATGCAACGGTACAGAATAAATCAGAGCCGGCACTGGTGACTCAAGAAATACGGACCAAACTATGGCCTATTGTCGGCTGTGGAAGAGGTGATAAGGAAGGGATACGAACAGCGAAACTAGCAGGGCGACTAGGGTGAGGTAGGGAAGGAGAGAGAATGGATCCAATAGTTTGTTGAAGTTACAGAAGTTAATATTCAATAGTCGTTCTCACCCTCTAGTAGCTAACAATGACATATTCTACGTTTTGCTTGAGTCCCTCCTTCGATGTCTCGTTTTCACATCTTACCCTTCCTTAAATATGTACCAACGGCTCCCCGACTCTCAGTCTGCCAAAGGTTCTCGCCCTGAAATGTTACCCATTCCTTCTATCCAGAGATACTACCTGTCCCGCTGAGTTACTCCAGCATTTTGTGTCTATCAATCTTCATACCGCTGGGTTGTAAGCTGCTCAAGTAAAATATGAGGTGTGTTCCTCCAATTTACGTGTGACCACACTCTGACAGTGAAGAAGGCCCAGGACAGAAAAGTTGGTATGTGAATGTTAGTAACACGATTAGCAACCGAGAGATCGCCTTGGCCAAGGGTTCCCAACCTGCGGTAAATTCACCCCCAGGGGGTAAATTTCGCCTACCCAGGGAGTAGATTTGTTGATTCTGGATTTGTACATATTGTTTCTCATTGACTGACTGTGTTTGGTTCGGGTATACTCATATCTGTTCAGCATTAGTTGTTCATAAATGAATGAAATAACATTATTATGTGCTATTAAAGTTGCCAGGTGTAAATGGGACGAACAAGGTTGGGAACCCCTGGCCTAGGCCAATGTGGGCTGAGCATAGGTGTTCAGTGAAACGATGACCCATGCCTTGGTCACGCCGATAAATAGGAGACCTGGTGCCAACGGCCGCCCCTGAGATTGGCAAATTCCCGCCTTCTGCCGCTTTCAGCCGGTTGCTGAATGTCCTGAGAGTCGGACATCCCGCGGCGTGATGGAGGTGGGGATGGGAGTGGGGCGGGGGCGTAGGTGGTTTGGACCACCTCCTTGTGCTGTCCAGATGTTGGAGGTGGAAGGGAGAGAGGATGATCAGAGAGGGACGGAGGGAGTGTGCCGACACTCACCTTCTGGTTGCTGGCTTCTCCTCGAGATGGACGGGACCCGTCTCTCAGCAGATGACGTCCGGTTAAAGGCTTAACAGCCCGGAGCCTCTGGACGTTTGTGTTCACTCGTCCATTCTAGAAGAGCTTCCCGCCCAACACATGTACCGCAGAGGGAGGGGAGCCAACGCTAATTCATTACCATCCTCCTCACCAGTGTCAACCTATTGCCTGCCAGCCTTTGTCCCGCCCCTTCTCGCTTCAACCTTTCATTCCCCACCTCCGCCATACAATCAGTCTGAAGAAGGATCCAAACCCGAAACATCACCTATCCATGATCTGCAGGGATGCTGCCTGACCCACTGAGACACCAGCACTTTGTGTCTTCGATTGTAAACTGTTCCTCGTTTCTACAACCTGCACCCCTAGACTACTAACGGAAGTAGCCCACAGCATAATGTGCATTGGGGGATATCTCCCACAGTTATTTAGACTCTTGGCTGTTCCCACAGATGGGAGGGTATCCCCATTATTGCTTTTAATTTAGTTTACAGTTACAGCCTGGAAACAGGCCCTTCGGCCCATCACGTCCGCGCCGACCAGCGATCCTTGTACATTAACAATATCCTGCACACACTAGGGATAATTTACAATGTTACCGAAGCCGATTAACCAACAAACCTGTGCGTCTTTGACGTGCGGGAGGAAACCCGAGCACCCAGAGAAACAATTGATCAAAGGGCTGAGAGATTAAGCAGGGATTCACAGATCATCTTGCCTCGTGACAAGAGTGGGGAAATTTTAGTGGACTCTGAACCGAAATAAAAATGAATACTAGAACATCTAGAAAACATTAACATGGTCGAGCAAAGTGAGCATTTGTTTGTGAAAGAGTAAATGAGGAAAAGAGAACATTAACTAGTAGCATGGGTGCTGAGACCATATGTTGAGAGATGTGATTCGAGGACACCAGAACTCAACGAAACATCATTGAAGGGTGGTTGATAACTTGATAACCCCAATGATTATGGAAAGACCGTTTTCAGAAGTCTGATAACAGAGGGGACGAATCTGTTCCTGTCTGACGGTGCGTGATTTCAAGCTTCTGCACCTTCTGCCTGGACACATATTGCTGGAGGAACTCAGCGGGACAGGCAGCATCTCTGGAGATAAGGAATGGGTGGTGATGTTTCAGGTCGAGGCCCTTCATGAGACAGCATCTTCTGCCTGTCCGGAGCAGGGGGAAGAAGGAATGACTGGTGTGGGACAAGTCTTTGATTATGTTGGCTGCTTTTCCGAGGCAGCGTGGTGTAGGTGGAGTCAGTGGTGAGAAATCTTGTCCGCGTGATCGACTGGGTTACATCCACAACTCACAACAATTTTTTGTGATCCTGGTCAGAGCTGTTCCCAAACCAAGCTGTGACACAACCCGAACGTATGCTTTATCTGGTGCATCTACAGAAATTATTAAAAGTCATTGGAGACATGCCGAATTTCGTCCAGTCTCCTTGGGAGGAAGATATGGTTAGTCCATGGCAGGTTATTTGTGATATTTACGCCTCGGAAGTTGAAGATCTCAACCATTTCCTCTTCGGCACCATTAATGCCGATTGGGGCATGTACTCTACCATGCTTCATAAGTTCATTAGTTCTCGGAGCAGAATTAAACCATTCACCCATCAAGTCTACTCCGCCATTGAATCACGGCTAATCATCTTTCCCTCTCAACCCCATATTCCTGCCTTCTACCCCGGTTACTCGAAGTTAGAGAAGTCAATATTCATACCAGAGCTGCCCAAGCAAAATATGTGGTGCTGTTCCTCCAATTTGCGCTGGGCCTCACTCGGACAATAGAGGAGGCCCAGGAAAGAAAGGTCAGCGTGGGAATGGGAGGGCGAGTTAAAGTGTTTAGTAACAGGGAAATCAGGTATGTATAGGCAGACTCAGAGGAGAGGTTCAGCGAAACCATCGCCGAGCCTGCGCTTGGTCTCGCCGATATAGGAGTCCACACCTGGAACAGCGGATGCAGTAGATGAGGTTGGAAGAGGTGCAAGTGGAACTCTGCCTCACCTGAAAAGACTTTCGTGGGTGGTTCCTCACTCCAGCTCTAACCAACTCTTACCGATTTCTATAGATGGAAATGTATGTTGAAATGTGAAGCATCACAGTTGGTTTGGCAACTGCTCTGCCAACAAGTCCGCAAGAATCTGCAGAGTTGTAGATGTAGCCCAGTCCATCACCCAGACCAGGCTATGCTTCAACACTATCCCGGATACAGGAAACTGCAGATGCTATAATCTTGCCCAGCACACAAAGTGCTGGTGTGACTCAACTGGCCCCGCAGCATCTCTGGGTGGTCTTGTTAGGTTTGTGCATGAGAATGAAACCTCCAGTCAGGGAATCGGGGAAACTTGTCATTTTATGATCTTTTAATACTGGAGCCATAAATGGTATGAGTTAAAAATAACTTTTCGAGATCACATCTCCATTTATGCCGAGTTAAAATTAGTTAGAGCGCTATTTCGCTTAGCGCTCCATTCTCTAGGAATGTATCTTGAACGCAGTGCGAGCGAGACAATCAGTACAATCAGTAATCAGCACAATCCACACCACTGCTTCCAGTTAACCAAGCAGGCATTTAGAAACATAGAAACATAGAAAATAGGTGCAGGAGTAGGCCATTCGGCCCTTCGAGCCTGCACCGCCATTCAATATGATCATGGCTGATCAACCAACTCAGTATCCCGTACCTGCCTTCTCTCCTGATCCCTCTAGCCACAAGGGCCACATTTAACTCCCTCTTAAATATAGCCAATGAACTGGCCTCAACTACCTTCCGTGGCAGAGAATTCCAGGGACTCAGCACTCTCTGTGTGAAAAGTGTTTTTCTCATCTCGGTCCTAAAAGATTTCCCCCTTACCCTTAAACGGTGACCCCTTGTTCTGGACTTCCCCAACATCGGGAACAATCTTGCTGCATCTAGCCTGTCAAACCCCTTAAGAACTTTGTAAGTTTCTATAAGATCCCCCCTCAATCTTCTAAATTCTAGCGAGTACAAGCCGAGTCTATCCAGTCTTTCTTCATTTAAAAGTCCTGACATCCCAGGAATCAGTCAGGTGAACCTTCTCTGTACTCCCTCTATGGCAAGAATGTCGTTCCTCAGATTAGGAGACCAAAACTTCCACCCATCAGACCAGTGCTGGCTTTTTGAGTTAATTAGTTCTATCACACAACTGCTTCCTGTTATTTATTGAGCAGGCCATTCTACCCATCGGGCATGCGATTAATTACTGAGTTCTATCTCACTGCTGCTACCAGTTGATTACGGAGCACGCCATTCTGTGCTGGATCTCTGAGTTCATTGCTTTTATTCCACCACCGTTTCCATCTATTTACCGAGCAGGCCATTCTAACCGCCAGGCCGGCGCTGGCTCTTTGAGGTCAGTTCTACCCCCACCGGTCTGCTTCCATGGTCACCTTGTTGAAACAGCAAATTCAATTCCCTCTGGAGAGCCCGGGTGAATTGACTCCATGGGGCGAGGCGTCTTCGGAAGGAGGGCTGAAACATAGAAACATAGAAAATAAGTGCAGGAGTTGGTCATTCGGCCCTTGAAGCCAGCACCGCCATTCAATAAGATTATGGCTGACCGTCCAAAATCCACAAACTAGGATACCAACCCAAGTAGCTCCTCTTCTTGCACCCCTAGCACGTTGGTTTCTTCTGCCCAGCCCAGACCTGACTCCTTGTGCTCCCCTGCGAAGAGGGTGAGACATTTGGCAGCCCTGTAAAGGGTACTGCCGTGGGTCTGCTAGGAGACCCACGGTGACCAGACTCCTGCTGGAGTAGGCCACGTTGGAGCAACTGCTCCATGCGGGATAATCGGCCGCCGTCGCTAACCGCGAACGGCAAGTCGTCGAGTCCGGACTCAGCCGAGTCAACGGGATTGCCCGACTTCCGGGTGGTTTGCCGCCAGTCCGAGGTGCTCCTGCGGTCTGTTGCGGCGTGAAGTCGGGGGCTGCCGCTTGTTCAGGCAGCTCAGGTGTAGTCGGCCGCTGTTGAATGCCCGCGTTCCCGCGGTGGTCCGCAGTCGGTCTCAAAGTGGCCCGTTTGGACTTGCGCGATTTGTCCATAGTGGGAGTACTCTGTAATGAAAATACAACAGAGTGCCCGAAAATGAACTCAGGTTAGTGAATACTCACCTGTTGGTCCGTTTTAAACTTACCGGTGGAGGAGCGACCCCCCTCCCTAGACTGTCGCTTCGCAATGCTCTGCCCAAGGCAGCAAGAAATTGCACTGTTGCAGATATAGCCCACAGCAGTCTCCAGCCATCTACTCAATGTGCACTTCTCACTGTCTCGGGAAAGCAGCCAATTTAATGAAGGGCCACTCATACCCTGATCATTCCTCGTCATTTTTCCACATTTTGGGCACAAGATATAAACGTTTGTAATCACTTATCCAGAGCCGTTTCCTCCCCGCTGTTATCAGACACTTGAACGGACCTGCCGTATGCCACGGGACAAAAATCACCTTCTCCCCATCTACCTCAATGTGATCCTTGTAAATTATAAACTGCACTTTCTCTGCAGCTGCAACGCTATATTCTGCACGCCTTCTCCCTTCTCATTTGCACTACCCGCTGTATTCCTGTATGGTTTGATTATACGCATGTATGGTATAAGTTCATAAGTGGTAGGAGAATAATCAGGCCATTCGACCCATCAAGTCTACTCCACCATTCAATCATGGCTGATCTATCTTCCACCTTCTCCCCATCTTCCCCTATCTATCCCCATTCTCCTGTATTCTCCCCATAATCCCTGACACCCGTACTAATCAAGAATCTATCAATCTCTGCCTTAAAAATATCCATTAATTTGGCCTCCAGTGCCTTCTGGGGCAATGAATTCCGCATTGGCTTTCATCAGATAGAGTTCCATTCAGATGGACACAATGTGCTGGAGTAACTCCGTGGGACTGGCGGCATCTCTGGAGAAAAAGGATGGACGATGTTTCGGGTTGGAACCCTTCTTCAGACTGAATGTAGGGGGGAGGAATTTGAAATAAGAAAAGGCCAGAACAAAGCAGGGACAAAGTGTGTAGAAAGAAACTTCAGATGCTGGTTTACACTGAAGATAGACACAGAGTGCTGGAGTAACTCAGCAGGTCAGCCAGCATCTCTGGAGAAAAAAGGATGAGTGCCAGGTCGTTTCAGGTCGTGATCCATTAGTTTAGTTGAGTTTGAGATACAGTGTGGAAACAGGCTCTTCAGTCTACCGAGTCTACGCCAACCAGCGATCACCGTACACTAGTCCTATACTATACGACGTGTTGACAGGGAGAATGTGCAAACATCCGCACAGATGATGCCCGAGGTCAGGATCGAACCCGGGTCTCTGACGTTATGAGACAGCGGATCTACCAAATGCGCCACCTTGTCCACCTTGTCTGTGATTGGGTCAGTCTCTTGCATCTATAAACTTCTACAACTCTTAGCAGAATTCAGCCACTAGCATTTAAGAGGCTTCTGAATAGGTTCATTGTTAGGAAAGGAATGGAGAGATATGGATCATGTGCAGGCAGAGGATATTAGTTTAGTTTAGTGTAGTGTAGTGTCGTTTAGAGGTATAGCATGGACACCGACCGTTTGGCCCACGGAGATAACGTCATCCATCGATCACCGTTCACACTGATTGTATATTATCTACAGTTCTCATCCACTACCTGCACACCGGGGGCCATTTACGGAGGCCAATTTATCTCCATACCTGCACGTCTTCGGGATGCAGGCGGAAACCGGGGCATCTGGAGGAAACTCACGCGGTCACAGGGAGAACGTGCAAACTGCTCACACGGACAGTATCCGAGGTCAGGATCGAACCTGGGTCTCTTGTGCTGTGAGGCAGCGGCTCTACCCGCTGCGCTACTGATATTAGTTCAACTTGGCATCATAGATAGACACAAAATGCTGGAGTAACTCAGCGGGAGAGGCAGCATCTCCAGATAGCAGGAATGTCGCCGCGCTGACGGCAGCCTCTGCCTACAGCCTGTTTGTCCTTTCAATCTTTAAAAAAAAATATTTTAATTAGTTTCAAGTCTGTTTTGGGGGGAAACTTTAACTTTTCTATGTGGGGGAGGGGAGCAGGGTAAGGGGGAAGAATGTTTTAGGACCGAGATGAGGAAAACATTATTTACACAGAGAGTGGTGGGTCTCTGGAATTATCTGCCACAGAAGGTAGTTGAGGCCAGTTCATTGGCTATATTTAAGAGGGCGTTAGATGTGGCACTTGTGGCTAAAGGGATCAGGGGGTATCGAGAGAAGGCAGGTACGGGATACTGAGTTGGATGATCAGCCATGATCACATTGAATGGCGGTGCAGGCTCGAAGGGCCAAATGGCCTACTCCTGCACCCATTTTTCTATGTTTCTATGTTTCTATGATTTGTGTCTACCTTCTGTTTGAAGATCTAGCGGGACAAGCGGTATCTGTGCAGATATATGAACAGAGCTGGCAGTTCAGGAGACCTTCATATGATATTCATGTTTGGAGAGGAATCTGGCACTGAAGCATTCACCGCCTGTAAGGTGCTCTGCATTTCCACCAAGGTGCAGTACAGAACGCTACAGAAGATCCTTCTTTCCTGTGGCTATCAAACAGTACAACTTCTCCCCTTTCTGTCGTGCGGTAGATTGACTCCCCACCCCCTCCCAATCGGTGCACATCCCCAAACTTTTACACTCGTCACTTTAATCTCATGTTTCTCATCTTGTGTTTTATGACTGTTTTCAGATCAATTTTCCTCCTGGGATTAATAAGTTCCATCGCATCGTATCGCACCTGCTCTCCTCTGTGCAATAGCCACCATAGAATAGGTGGCATCTTGAAACATAGAAACATAGAAAATATGTGCAGGAGGAGCCCATTCGGCCCTTCGAGCCAGCACCGCCATTCATTGCAATCATGGCTGATCGTCCCCAATCAATAATCCGTGCCTGCCTTCTCCCCATATCCATTGATTCCATAGGCCTTAGAGCTCTATCTAACTCTCTCTTAAAACCACCCAGTGATTTGGCTCCATTGCCCTCTGCGGCAGGGAATTCCACAAATTCACACCTCTCTGGGTTAAGACCCTTCATCAGACAAATAGCCTAATGAAGGGTCTCGACAAGAAACGTCACCTGTTCCTTCTCTCCAGAGATACTGCCTGGCCCACTGAGTTACTCCAACAGTTTGTGTCTATCTTCGGTGTAAACCGGTATCTGCAGTTCCTTCTTGCACGTTTTGTCCGGCCCCTCAATAAAGTACGTTGCAAATGAGCAGGGGACGACTGCAAGCGGCTTGAATGCACCGCGTTCACTCTGCCTGCAAGTCTAACCGACCAGACCCTCTCCCAGACCCTTCACCACACTGCTGATACATGGCGCACCCCGGCCCGTCTCAGTCTCAACGTCTCTGCTACGCTCAGCTCAGTCCGGGCGCGGCCGCAGGGAGCAAAGGAATGTGCAGCGGCAACCGGGGCAACAGAGTAAGCATTCAATCGAGGGATAGAAGGAATGGGTGACGTTTCTGGTCTAGACCCTTCAGACTAAGCGTCAGGGTAGAGGGAGAGACAGAGAGCATATACCCCAGGCGGTATGAATATTCACTTCACTAACTTCACGCAACCCTTGCTTTCCCTCTCTCTCCACCCCCCCTTCCAAGTTTTCCGACCAGTCTGTCTGTCTCCCTTATTACATTTTAGCTCTCTTTCCTCAGTTTGCTTTGTTGTCCATCTCTGTTTGCTTTGTTGTCCTTCTCCGAGCTAACAATGATCCCTTCTACATTTTCCTTGAACCACATCTCTTTTGATGTTTCGTTTTCACACCTTACCTTTCCTTATCTCTGTGTCTCCCTCACCAGGACTCACCACGAAACATCACCCGTTCCTCCTATCCAGAGATGCTACCTGTCCCGCTGAGTTACTCCAGCTTTTTGTATCTATCGACAGTGTAAACCAGCATCTACAGTTCCTTCCTACACAAGCAGTCAATCGATGTGTTGGTCTGTCTGACTGGGTTAGAGCTATCAATCACCCGGCCCAGTGGCTGCAGCCTGAGCCAAGATTTTGCTGCATTGCTGCTTAAACGCCTCGGCTGCAGGGAACGTGATGCGCCAAATGCTTTTGTGCAGCAGTGGTGGAAGATCGAATTTCACGCATGCATGCACCTACTTGATGCACCCTGAGCATGCATGGGCGCAATCGGTGCACTGTGAGCCGTAAGAAGTGTCCGCTAAACCGACATATTCATTAATATGTAGGAAGGAACTGCAGATAGACACAAAAACCTGGAGTAACTTAGCGGGACAGGCAGTATCTCTGGAGAGGGTGACGTTTCGGGCCGAGACCCATCTTCAGACTGGTTAGGGATTAGCGAAACAAGATATTTAGACGATGATTGGGTTAGGAGATTGAGAGGGGGTCTTATAGAAACTTACAAAATTCTTAAGGGGTTGGACAGGCTACATGCAGGAAGATTGTTCCTGGTGTTGGGGAAGTCCAGGACAAGGGGTCACAGCTTAAGGATAAGGGGGAAATCCTTTAAGACCGAAATGAGAAAGACTTTTTTTCACACAGAGAGCAGTGAGTCTCTGGAACTCTCTGCCACAGAGGGTAGTTGAGGCCAGCTCATTGGCTATATTTAAGAGGGAGTTAGATGTGGCCCTTGTGGCTAAGGGGATCAGAGGGTATGGAGAGAAGGCAGGTACGGGATACTGAGTTGGATGATCAGCCATGATCATATTGAATGGCGGTGCAGGCTCGAAGGGCCGAATGGCCTACTCCTGCACCTAATTTAAAGTAACGATGATAAAGAAAACAGGCCAATGTTAGCTGTCTGTTGAGTGGAACAGCCAATTAACTGGCCTCGACTACCTTCTGTGGCAGAGAATTCCACAGACTCACAACTCTCTGGCTGAAAACAAATCCTAATCTCAGTCCTAAATGTCCCACCCCTTATTCGTAAACTGTGACCCCTGGTTCAGGATCTACATTTTTTCTGCATCTAGCCTGTCCAATCCTTTAAGAATGTCATATATTTTTTATAAAATCACCTCTCATCCTTCTAAATTCCAGTTAATACAAGCCCAGGCGACCCATTCTTTTATCATATGTCAGTCCCACCATCCTGGAAATTAACGTGGTGAACCTACGCTACACTCCCTCAATAGCAACAATGTCCTTCCTCGAATTAGCAGGCCAAAATTGCACACAATACCCCATTGGCGTATAGGCTATCCATGATAGGCGTATCGTGGCCCTATCCCCGAACTCTACCTCTGCTACATGCAGAACTCGCTGACTTTATCCATTTCACCACTAACTTCCATCTGGCACTCAAATTCACCTGGACCATTTCCGACATCCCCCTACCGTTTCTAGACCTCACTATCTCCATGGCAAGTAACAGACTACTGACCGACATCTACTACAAACCCACTGGCTCTCATGCTATCTGGACTACGCTTCTTCCCACTCTGCTTCTTGTAAGGACTCTATCCCCTACTCCCAATTCCTCCATCTACGCTGCATCTGCACCCAGGGTGCGGTGTTCCAAACCAGGGCATCGGAGATGTGATCATTCTTTAGGGAACGGGGGTTCCCCTCTTCGACAAATGCTCTCACTAGGGTCTATTCTATACCCAGTAACTCTGCTCTCACTCCCCAACTCCCCCCCTCCCCACTCTAAACAAGGACAGAGTCGCCCTTGTCCTCACCATCCACCTCACCAACCGTCACATACAACAGATAATCCTCTGACGTTTTCACCACCTCCAACGGGACCCCACCACTGGCTACATCTTCCCATCTCCTCCACTTGTGGCTTTCCGCAGATACCGCTCCCTCCGTAACTCCCTGGTCAATTTGTCCCTTCCCACCCAGACCACCCCGTCTGCTGGTACTTTCCCTTGCAATCGCAGAAAATGCTATACTTGTCGCTTTACCTCCCCCCTTGGCTTTATCCAAGGACCCAAGCAGTCTTTCCAGGTACGGCAGAGGTTCACATGCACCTCCTCCAACCTCATCTATAGCATCCGCTGCTCTACATTGGTGAGATCAAGCGTAGGCTTGGTGATCGCTTCGCCCAACACCTCCGCTCGGTTCGCCCTAACCAACCTGATCTCCCGGTGGCTCAGCACTTCAACTCCCCCTCCCATTCTGAATCCGACCTATCTGTCCTGGGTCTTCTCCATGGCCAGCGCAAATTGGAGGAGCAGCACCTCATATTTCGCTTGGGCAGTTTACACCCCAGTTGTATGAACATTGACCTCCAATTTCAGGTAGTCCTTGCTATCTCCCTCCTTCTCCTCCCCTTCCCAGCTCTCCCACAGCCTACTGTCTCCGCTTTTTCCTTTCTTCTTCCCACCACCCCCCATCCCCCCTCCACATCAGTCTGAAGAAGATTGTCGACCCGAAACGCCACCTATTCCTTTGCTCCATAGATGCTGCCTCACCCGCTGAGTTTCTCCAGCACTTTTGTCCACACAATACTCCAGGTGCGGTCTCACCAGGGCCCTGAACAACTGCAGTAGGACCTCTTTGCTCCTAGTCTCGAGGGACTCTGTCTCTGTTGCGACAAGGGGGAGGGGGAGCAAGAGCGGATCCACGGGGTACTGAGGAGACATGAGTGAGGGCCTCATCTATGATGGTAGAGGGGAGCCCCCGTTCTCTGAAGAATGAGGACATCTCAGATGTCCAGGTATGGAACACCTCATCAAATGCACAGATGTACACCACAGGGTTTAAACCAGCATATGCAATTCCTTCGTACACATTTTTGAAACATTTCTTTTTTAAAAAAAGTAGGCAGCTTTCCAGTGGAGATTCTTCTGAGAATCTCAGTTGATTGATTGACTGAAAGATACAGCATGGAAACGGATCCTTCAATTGTACTTTATTGCCAAGTGTACTCAGGTACAGCGAAATTCATTTTCTGTACACAGTTCCATACATTCATACTTTAGATAGACACAATCATACTTAAGTACAAGAGAGTAAGATTAGTAGATTACACTGATACAATTCACAAGAGTTGCCACGTTTCTGGTGCCATTTTGTACCCTACAAGTTCAGAATATGGCGGCATGGTGGCGTAGTGGTAGAGTTGCTGCATTACAGCACTTACAGCGCAGGAGACCCGAGGTCGATCCCGACTACGGATGCTTGTCGGTACAGAGTTGGTACGTTCTCCACGTGACTGCGTGGGTGTTCCCCAAGATCTCCGGTTTACTCCCACACTCCAAAGACAGATTTGTAGGTTAATTGGCTTGGTAAATTGTCCCTAGTGTGTGTAGGACACTGTAAATGTGCAGGGAACACTGGCTGTTGCGGACTCGGTGGGCCGAAGGGCCTGTTTCCGTGCTGCATCTCTAAACTAAACTGAATTGTTGAAAATGTTTAAGTCTTTTCTTGGCCATAAATACCTGTTGTCATAAAACAGACGTCAGATGTCGTGGCCAGTTTCTTGGAGACACAAGAGATGTTGGAAACTGTAGCAAAATAACAAACTGCTGGAGGAACTGAACGGGTCATGCAGGATCTGTGGAGGGTTGCCATGCACGGGTTGGTATGAAGGGCCTGTTTCCGTGTTGTATGACTCTGTTGCATGGATGCTGCCTGGCCCACTGAGATCTTCCAGCACTTTTTTTAGCTCATGCTCTTATGCTGAAAACATATGTTTACACTAAATTCTCCAATCTTAAATAATAACCCCCATAATAATCCTGTGCCCCCCCCCCCCCCCACACACCCCATTGCGCACCCATTTCCCGGACTATCCTGCCCCTCTTCTCTCCCACTATCCTTCCCCTCTTTTCTTCCGACATCTCGCTACTCTGTTCTCCCTCTCCATCCCCCTTACACCAATATACCTCCCTCCAGCTTAACACTTTATTCCCTTTTTTTCTCCTTATGTGACACCCCTTATGTCTCTTTTTCACCTCTGACCTTTTTCACCTACTCCACCCATCAACCGCCTCTCCCCCTTCCCCCCCCCCCCCCCCCCCCCCATAATCCCCCTTGACCTGTATTAACCTAACACTTTCCAGGCTTTGTCCCACCCCCACCTCTCTTTTCCAGTGCCCCCACCCCCTCCAGCCATTACAATCAGTCTGAAATAGGGTCCCGATCCGAAATATCTCCTTGCCAACTATCTCCAGAGATGCTTCCTGGCCTGCTAACCAACTCCAATACTTTGTGTTTCCCTTATGGGCAGCATTGTGGCGCAGTGATGGAGTTGCCCCAGAGATGCGTTTTCAATCCCGGCCACAGGTGCTGTCTGTACTGAGTTTGTTCGCTGCCCCTGTGATCACGTGGATTTTCTCCGAGATGTTCGGTTTCCTCCCACACTCCAAAGACGTACAGGTTTGTTAATTGGCTTGGGTTTGTATACTTGGTTTAAATTGTTCCTGGTATGTGTAGGAGGGTGCTAATGTGCAGGGATCGCTGGTCGGCGTGGACTCAATGGGCCAAAGGGCCTGTTTCCGCGCTGCAGCTCTAAACTAAACTTTGAAGGAGGGTCTCAACCCTAAACGTCTCGCATTCCTTCTCTCCAGATATGCTGCCTGTCCCGCTGACTTACTCCAGCTTTTTGTGCGTAAACCAAACTAAACTAAGCTTAATATTGCGGAATGACACAACTGTGTTCTGCGTGCCTTCATTGGAGAAGGCAAGAGAGTGCCGTGACGGCCCACTTCTCCTGATCACATGCCACTGTTTAACTAAACCGATGGGATTTTATTGATGCGGTAACAACCAGGGTTAGGCTGGTGGGGCAAAGTGCAAGTGGACTTTCAAAACACATCGTTCAATTGCTGCATGACAAACTTATCAAGTAAAGTAAAGTCCACGAGATATGATAGCCATAAATGATCTCTTCACAAACTCCTCAAACAGTGGATGTTACAACAGCACAGCACAGCAACAGGCCTTTTGGCCCACTATGTCTCTGCTGGCCATCATGCCAATTTGGGCAGAGCTACTTGTAGAGCTGCTGCCTCTCAGTGCAGGAAATCACTGTTTGAACATGACCTCAGTTTCTGTCTGTGTGGAGATTGCAAGCTTTCCCTGCCACCAGCTGGGATTTCCACTGGGTGCTCCGGTTTCCACCCACACCCCAAAGGAGGCCGATTAGGAAAAGGGGAGATGCAGCGCGACCTGGGTGTCATGGTACACCAGTCATTGAAAGTAGGCATGCAGGTACAGCAGTGCCCAAAGCGAATGGTATGTTAGCTTTCATAGCAAAAGGATTTGAGTATAGGAGCAGGGAGGTTCTACTTCAGTTGTATAGGGTCTTGGTGAAACCACACCTGGAGTATTGCGTACAGTTCTGGTCTCCAAATCTGAGGAAGGACATTATTGCCATAGAGGGAGTGCAGCGAAGGTTCACCAGAATGATTCCTGGGATGTCAGGACTGTCTTATGAACAAAGACTGCATAGACTCGGTTTATACTCTCTAGAATTTAGGAGATTGAGAGGGGATCTTATAGAAACTAACAAGATTCTTAAGGGGTTGGACAGGCTAGATGTAGGAAGATTGTTCCCGATGTTGGGGAGGTCCAGGACAAGGGGTCACAGCTTAAGGATAAGGGGGAAATCCTTTAGGACCGAGATGAGAACGAATTTTTTCACACAGAGAGTGGTGGGTCTCTGGAACTCTCTGCCACAGAGGGTAGTTGAGGCCAATTCATTGGCTATATTTAAGAGGGAGTTAGATGTGGCCCTTGTGGCTAAGGGGATCAGAGGGTATGGAGAGAAGGCAGGTATGGGATACTGAGTTGGATGATCAGCCATGATCATATTCAATGGCGGTGCAGGCTCGAAGGGCCGAATGGCCTACTCCTGCACTTAATTTCTATGTTTCTATGTTTCTATTTAGCCTCTGTTAATTGCCCCGAGTGTGTAAGGTGTGGATACAAAAGTGGAATAATATAGAACTAGTGTGAACGGGTGATCGATGGTCAGTGTGAACTCTATGGGTCGAAAGGCCTGTTCTTAGGCTGTACCTCTAAACTAAATTTAAAGTCTACACATGTCAGCACATGGTCTATGTACCTGCACCCCTTGCTTGTTCATGTGACTATGTAAGTGCCTCTTAAACGTAGCTATCATATCTGTCTCCATCACCCTCCCTGGCAGCGTGTTCCAGGCACTCACCACCCTCTCTGTAAAACAAAATATGGCTTGTAAACCCCTTTAAAAAAAATCCCTGTTCACCTTAAAGCTATGGCCTTCAAAATGTGAATGCAGCACAGCCTATCACACAAACCAACCCCCCTTCCATTGAAGAATGGTCTCGACCCCCAAGCAAGCAAGTAAGCAAGCAAATTTATCTATATAGCAAATTTCAGCAACAAGGCAATTCAAAGTGCTTTGCACAAAGTATTAAAAAGCAATTAAAAACAGTCAATAAAAATAAAATAAAATAAAAACAAGCTAAAATAGAATAAGACAAGTATAGATACAAGAATAAGAATTACAGTGCAGTGTTAGAAATGAATAAATATTTCATTTTAATTAAAAATTAATTTAATTAAAAGCAGCGTTAAACAGAAAAGTCTTCAGCCCCGATTTAAAAGAACTGAGAGTTGGAGCGTTTGTTCCATATATGTGGTGCATAAAAACTAAACGCTGCTTCTCCATGTTTAGTTCCGACTCTGGAGACAGGAAGCAGATCTGTCCCAGACAACCTCAGAGGTCTTGGTTCTTGTTTTCTTGGCCCTCCAAAATATTCCAAATGGAATTTAAACTGGAGGTGGTGGGGATCTGGATGGTTCATAATGTAGCAGAAGATCAGAAATGTATTTTGGCCCTAGACCATTCAGTGCTTTATAAATCAACAGTAATATTTTGAAATCAATTCTTTGACAGACTGGAAGCCAGTGTAAAAACCTCAAGACTGGAGTGATGTGATCCATTGTCTTGGTCTCAGAGAGGACTCGAGCAGCAGCGTTCTGAATCAGCAGCAGCTGTCTAATCATTTTTAGGGAGACCTGTTAGCATTACAGTAGTCAGGTCTACTGAAGATAAATGCATGGACAAGTTTTTCCAAATCCTGCTGACCATAAGTCCTTTAACCCTTGATATATTATAAAGGTGATAGTAGGCTGACTTAGTAATTGTCTTAAAGTGGCTGTTGAAATTCAGGTCTGAGTCCATGATTACACCGAGAGTTCTGGCTTTGTCCGTGGGAGGCTGAAGCCAAGGCGGGGGAAGGACTACCTGGGACTGCCACTGAGGCTACAGGTGGGGATGCAGTGGGCAGCTCCGGACGGGCAGGGCTAGCGAGAGGCACCAGAGCATAATCGGCAGGTGGCGATTCATGCCTGGTCGCTGTTGGCAGATCCAGGAGACTTGAGCTAGGAGGAACAGTGTGGCTACGCAGTGATGCGAATTCATGCTCATCCAGGATGTTAAATCTATCGCGTAGTCAGAGAGTTTGCGATGGGGGAGGCGAGAGGGCCGTCAACCACATTGCTTTCCTCGATGGACTACAGACCACGGATCTGATGTACAGAGTGTAGAGCTGGTCATATCCCTGGGTCTGGTTCCATGCTGTGTCCAGGGGCAAGGGGCTTTGTTCTGGTATAGTGCAGTAGAAGATGGGACAGTGGAGTCCGAGTGCTCAGCAACAGTAATGGGTTCAGCAGGACCCAGGGCCACCAGGCAGTCGAGGAATTTTTCATCCTCGCGGATTGTGTGTAGGACGGATAATCTGCCTTCCAACTCCGCGATTTTCTTACTCAGGGAGAAACAGCTTTTGTATCCAGACGTAGAGGTGAGTGGGGGCATGGTGAAGTGGAGTGATCCGATGATGTCTGGCTCGGCCTCCACGCCGCTCCCGTTCACTCTCAGGGTCCACGGGTTCACCTTGGGTGATGGAGACACAACGAACTCCATCCTGCGGGCGCTGGCGGCCCATGGCTCTTCGGCGCCGTCCCTGGCCTGCCCCGTGGGCCCGGGGGGGGGGGGGGGGGGGCGGCTTGCTCCACAAGTCCACTTCGAGTGGCGGTGCTGCCATCAGGCCTTGCATGTCGGTGGGCTCTGGGGCCGGACCGGTGGCCACCCTGCGCATGGTGCACCTGTTGCCGGGTGCAGAGCCGCCTCTTCGCGCATTGCATCGGTGTGATCACAGTGGGCCTGCTCGGCTCTTACCGCGACTAAACTGCACGGCTGCGGCTGCCGCTGCGAACGGGACAAAATCGAAGACAGGCACAAAATGCTGGAATAAATGAGCAGGACAGGCATCATCTCTAGAGAGAAGGAATGGGTGACGTTTCGGGTTGAGACACTCCTTCAGAATATACTTCAGCGGCTCCCGGCCCAGGCTTCACTCAGCGCTCCCGGCCCCGTCGCCCACTCCCGGCCCCGTCACCACTCCCTCTTTTCCGGTCTCCCATCAAACGAGAGATATAGAAGTGTAAAAATGCACACCTCCAGATTCAGGGACAGTTTCTTCCCAGATGTTGTCAGGCAGCTGAACCATCCGAACAACAACTGGAGAGCAGACCCGATCTGCTTTGCACCTCATTGGAGACCTACAGACTATCTTTGATTGGACTTTACTGGACTTTATCTTGCACTAAATGTCATTCACATTATTCCTCTTATCATGCATCTCATGGCCGTCTGAAAGGGGGTGCGTTGGGTGCGACCGCACCCCCCTTTTTTCCCCCAGAGTAAGAAAAAATCCAGAGGAGGAAGAGAAATCGGGAAAAAAATAAAATCGGAAAAATAATCAGCTTTGTCAGAAAATCGCTGGAATTTCTGGTTCTGGCCGCTGGATGATTTGGGAGAAAAAAAATGCGACTATCCGCGCCTGCGCAGTTGGGGAAGCGACACAAAATGATGCCGTCTCTCCACCGCGTGCGCAGTGGGCCCAGCCTCACTGCCATTTGCACTCCACAAATGATGCCTCGTGTCGTCTACTCCAGGTAAGTAGTGGAATATTGCATTGCAGGAGGGGGAGTCAGGACCAGGAGACCGTTCTCCCGGGCGGGAGTGCCTGAATCTGAACCTAGCGGCCGTAACCCCAACATCAGATGTCCGTGCGGCGGGGACCGCTCCCCTCGCCTCCTACTGCCGCCGGGACCCAAGCCATCATCCCCCCACACTACCCCCGCTGGACCCCCACTGGGCCCAGCCATCCCCACTCATCCCACGCCACCCCTGCTGGGCTCACGCCACCCCCGCTGACGTGAGAGGCCCAGGAGCCATTGGAGCAAGAGGAGGAGTCTCCGGGCGGTGAGTTTAAAAATCGAGCACGGGGCTTTGTTTTAACAGAGGCCCAGGAACCGTTGGAGCAAGAGGAGGAGTCTCCAAACCTGTAACGGTCCACACAAGTGTTCTGGTGGAAGCCGCTGATTGGTGGAAGCAGCTGATTGGGTGCAACCCCTGGTTTGCATTAAAGGTAAAGTGGGTTAAAGGTAAACCTTTGGTCACGCCACAGGTAAAAGGTAAGAGGACAGAAAGGGAGCGGGTGGCCAATAGCCAGCAAAGCAGTAGGCAGATAGTGCAGGAGTCCCCTGCGGTCATCTCCCTACTAAACAGGTTTACCATTTTGGATACTGTTGAGGGAGATGGCTCATCAGAGGAATGCAGCAGCAGCCAAGTTCATGGCACCATGGGTGGCTCTGCAGCACATGATGGGGGAAAAAGAGGGGAAGGGCTATTGTAATAGGGGATTCAATTGTCAGGGGAATAGATAGGCGTTTCTGCGTCTGCAAAAGAGACTCCAGGATGGTATGTTGCCTCCCTGGTGCAAAGGTCAGGGATGTTACTGAACGGCTGCAGAACATTATGGAGGGGGAGGGTGAACAGCCAGTTGTCGTGGTGCATATTGGCACCAACGATATAGGGGAAAAAAAGGGATGAGGTCCTACAAGGTGAATTTAGGGAGCTAGGAGATAAACTCAAAAGTAGGACCTCAAAGGTAATAATCTCTGGATTATTACCAGTACCACGGGCCAGTCAGAGTAGAAATAGGAGGATATTGCAGATGAATACGTGGCTTGAAAAATGGTGCAAGGGGGAGGGATTCAATTTTTTAGGGCACTGGAACCATTTCTGGGGGATGTGGGACCAGTACAAACAGGACGGTCTGCGCCTGGGCTGGAATGGAACCAATGTCCTTGGGGGAGTGTTTGCTAGTGCTGTCGGGGAGGATTTAAACTAATGTGGCAGGGGGATGGGTACAAGAGCAGAGAGGCAGGTGGGTGTAAAACGAGGGTGGAAGCAATAGGGAGCAAGGTGAAAAGTAAAAGTGGCAGGCAGACAAAACCAGGGCAAAAATCAAAAAGGGCCACTTCTCAACAAAATTGTATAAGGGGTAAGAGCGTTGTAAAAACAAGCCTGAAGGCTTTGTGTCTCAATGCAAGGAGTATTCGTAATAAGGTGGATGAGTTGAACATGCAGATAGCTATTAATGAGTATGATATAGTTGGGATCACGGAGACATGGCTCCAGGGTGACCAAGGCTGGGAGCTGAACATCCAGGGATATTCAATATTCAGGAGGGATAGAGAGAAAGGAAAAGGTGGTGGGGTAGCGTTGCTGGTTAGAGAGGAGATTAACACAATGGAAAGGAAGGACATTAGCTTGGCGCATGTGGAATCGGTATGGGTAGAGCTGCGAAACACTAAGGGGCAGAAAACGCTAGTGGGAGTTGTGTACAGGCCACCTAACAGTAGTAGTGAAGTTGGGGATGGTATAAAACAGGAAATTAGAAATGCGTGCGACAAAGGCAAAACAGTTATAATGGGTGACTTCAATCTACATATAGATTGGGTGAATCAAATTGGCAGGGGCGCTGAGGAAGAGGATTTTTTGGAAAGTATGAGGGATAGTTATCTAAATCAACATGTAGAGGAACCAACGAGTGAGCAGGCTATTTTAGACTGGGTATTGAGTAATGAGGAAGGGTTAGTTTGCAGTCTTATTGTGCGTGCCCCCTTGGGCAAGAGTGACCATAATATGGTCGAGTTCTTCATTAGGATGGAGATTGACATTGTTAATTCAGAAACAATGGTTCTGAACTTAAGGAAAGGTAACTTTGAGGGTATGAGATGTGAATTGGCCAAGATTGACTGGCAATCAATTCTAAAAGGGTTGACGGTGGATACGCAATGGAAGACATTTAAAGACTGCATGGATGAACTACAAAAATTGTTCATCCCAATTTGGCAAAAGAATAGATCAGGGAAGGTAGTGCATCCGTGGATAACAAGTGAAATCAGGGATAGTATCAAAGCAAAGGATGATGCATACAAAGTAGCCAGAAAAAGCAGCATACCAGAGGACTGGGAGAAATTCAGAGACCAGCAGAGAAGGACAAAGGGCTTGATTAGGAAAGGAAAAATAGATTATGAAAGAAAACTGGCAGGGAACATAAAAACTGACTGCAAAAGTTTTTATAGATATGTGAAGAGAAATAGATTAGTTAAAACAAATGTAGGTCCCTTGCAGTCAGAAACAGGTGAGTTGATCATGGGGAACAAGGATATGGCGGACCAATTGAATAACTACTTTGGTTCCGTCTTCACTAAGGAAGACATAAATAATCTGCCGGAAATAGCAGGGGACCGCGGGTCAAAGGAGTACTTGAGTGAAATCCAGGTTAGTCGGGAAGTGGTGTTGGGTAAATTGAATGGATTAAAGGCCGATAAATCCCCAGGGCCAGATAGGCTGCATCCCAGAGTACTTAAGGAAGTAGCTCCGGAAATAGTGGATGCATTAGTGATAATCTTTCAAAACTCTTTATATTCTGGAGTAGTTCCTGAGGAATGGCGGGTAGCAAATGTAACCCCTCTTTTTAAGAAGGGGGGGAGAGAGAAAACGGGGAATTATAGACCAGTTAGTCTAACATCGGTAGTGGGGAAACTGCTAGAGTCAGTTATTAAAGATGGGATAGCAGCACATTTGGAAAGTGGTGAAATCATTGGACAAAGTCAGCATGGATTTACGAAAGGTAAATCATGTCTGACGAATCTTGTGGAATTTTTCGAGGATGTAACTAGTAGCGTGGATGGGGGAGAACCAGTGGATGTGGTGTATCTGGACTTCCAGAAGGCTTTCGACAAGGTCCCACATAAGAGATTAGTATATAAACTTAAAGCATACGGCATTGGGGGTTCAGTATTGATGTGGATAGAGAACTGGCTGGCAAACAGGAAGCAAAGAGTAGGAGTAAACGGGTCGTTTTCACAATGGCAGGCAGTGACTAGTGGGGGACCGCAAGGCTCAGTGCTGGGACCCCAGCTATTTACAATATACATAAATGATCTGGATGAGGGAATTGAAGGCAATATCTCCAAGTTTGCGGATGTCACTAAGCTGGGGGGCAGTGTTAGCTGTGAGGAGGATGCTAGGAGACTGCAAGGTGACTTGGATAGGCTGGGTGAGTGGGCAAATGTTTAGCAGTTTCAGTATAATGTGGATAAATGTGAGGTTATCCACTTTGGTGGCAAAAATAGGAAAACAGACTATTATCTAAGTGGAGGCCGATTAGGAAAAGGGGAGATGCAGCGCGACCTGGGTGTCATGGTACACCAGTCATTGAAAGTAGGCATGCAGGTACAGCAGGCAGTGAAGAAAGCGAATGGTATGTTAGCTTTCATAGCAAAAGGATTTGAGTATAGGAGCAGGGAGGTTCTACTGCAGTTAGTATAGGGTCTTGGTGAGGCCACACCTGGAGTATTGCATACAGTTCTGGTCTCCAAATCTGAGGAAGGACATTATTGCCATAGAGGGAGTGCAGCGAAGGTTCACCAGACTGATTCCTGGGATGTCAGGACTGTCTTATGAACAAAGACTGCATAGACTCGGTTTATACTCTCTAGAATTTAGGAGATTGAGAGGGGATCTTATAGAAACTTACAAGATTCTTAAGGGGTTGGACAGGCTAGATGCAGGAAGATTGTTCCCGATGTTGGGGAAGTCCAGGACAAGGGGTCACAGCTTAAGGATAAGGGGCAAATCCTTTAGGACCGATATGAGAAGGACTTTTTTCACACAGAGAGTGGTGGGTCTCTGGAACTCTCTGCCACAGAGGGTAGTTGAGGCCAGTTCATTGGCTATATTTAAGAGGGAGTTAGATGTGGCCCTTGTGGCTAAGGGGATCAGAGCGTATGGAGAGAAGGCAGGTACGGGATACTGAGTTGGATGATCAGCCATGATCATATTGAATGGCGGTGCAGGCTCGAAGGGCCGAATGGCCTACTCCTGCACCTAGTTTCTATGTTTCTAAAGTGGGTTAAAGGTACAGTGAGCTAAAGGGTTCAGTGAGCTAAAGGGTTCAGTGAGCTAAAGGGTTCAGTGAGCTAAAGGGTTCAGTGAGCTAAAGGGTTCAGTGAGTTAAAGGGTTCAGTAAGCTAAAGGGTTCAGTAAGCTAAAGGGTTCAGTGAGCTAAAGGGTTCAGTGAGCTAAAGGGTTCAGTGAGTTAAAAGGTTCAGTAAGCTAAAGGGTTCAGTGAGCTAAAGGGTTCAGTGAGTTAAAGGGTTCAGTAAGCTAAAGGGTTCAGTGAGCTAAAGGGTTCAGTGAGCTAAAGGGTTCAGTGCTTTTTAGTAAAGGTTAGTTTAAAGAATTAAGATTTTTATAGTGTCAGTGAGTTGATTTAATTTGGGGGCAAGCTATGTCATTTGAGATCAGCCCCATGGTTTGCTCATCCTGCAACATGTGGGAGACCAGGGATATTGTCGGTGTCCCTGGTGACTACGTTTGCAGGAAGTGTGTCCAGCTGCAGCTCCTGGCAGTTCGCATTGAACGATTGGAGCTGCAGTTGGATTCATACTGGAGCATCGACGATGCTGAGAAGCTCGTGAATAGCACGTACAGTGAGTTGGTCACACCGCAGGTTAAGCGGACAGAAAGGGAACGGGTGGCCATTAGGGAGGGAGAGAGAAAATGGGGAATTACAGACCCGTTAGTCTAACATCGGTAGTGGGGAAAATGCTAGAGTCAGTTATTAAAGATGGGATAGCAGCACATTTGGAAAGTGGTGAAATCATTGGACAAAGTCAGCATGGATTTAAGAAAGGTAAATCATGTCTGACGAAACTTATAGAATTTTTCGAGGATGTAACTAGTAGAGTGGATAAGGGAGAACCTGTGGATGTGTTGTATCTGGACTTTCAGAAGGCTTTCGACAAGGTCCCACATAAGAGATTAGCATTCAGACTTAAAGCAGACGGTATTGGGGGTTCAGTGTTGATGTGGATAGAGAACTGGGTGGCAGACAGGAAGCAAAGAGTAGGAGTAAACGTGTCATTTTCAGAATGGCAGGCAGTGGCTAGTGGGGTACCGCAAGATCAGTTCTGGGACCCCAGCTATTTACAATATATATTAAAGATCTGGATGAGGGATAATAAAAGATAGCCTAATCGATAAAGAGCTGAGAAGAGGAATCAGAGCTGCCAAGGAAAGGTACTCTGAGTAGTTGAGGAGCAAGTTCTCAGCTAGTGACTCTTCATCGCAACATTTAAGAAACAGTTAGACAGGTACATGGATTGGACAGGTTCGGAGGGATATGGATCAAAGGTGGGCAGGTGGGACTAGTATAGATGGGACATGTTGGGCTGAAGGGCCAGTTTGGAAGGGCATGCAAGAAATCACCAGCTATAAGAGGAAAGCCCCCCGCTCTTTGGACAATTGTCAGCTGACGAACAACCTGAATTAGTTACTCCAGCACTCTATGAAACTTCACCCATTCATATTCTCCACAGATGCTGCCTGACCCACTGAGTTACTCCAGCACATTATGTCTATTTTCCCTTCACCCATCTGCCCAAGCTCACTCCCCCCCCCTCCTTTCCTATGTTCCTTTCCACCCATAAACCTCTCTCTGCCTCTACATTTCACTCCTCTTTCAAATCTTTTGTTACAATGACCAATTTCCTTTATCATCGTTACTTTTTTGCATATCATTCATTTACATGTTCTCTATTTCTCTACATCCCAGTCAATATCTCTCGTTTTCTTTTCCACCGACTCTGAAGAAGGGTCTCCACCCGAAACGTCAACTATTCTTTTTCTCCATAGATGTTGTCTGACCCGCTGAGTTATTCCAGCTTGTTGTGTCTATCCTCTGCTGCAGAGCAGTTCGGGAGGATCTTTGCATCATTCTCCAGCGCTTTGTCTCCTTTTGTGTATTAACCAGCGTCTGCAGTTCCTTGTATCTACATTTTCCCAGGTTTCCTGGGCCTCTTCTTAGACCTAATAACTCTCTCATCCGAGTGAACTGAAAAGCCTGTGCCCCCTAATGTCCAGCAACCAAAGGAACTGCCGATGCTGTATTGAAACAAAGATAGACACAAAATGCTAGTATAGGGAGGTGTCCCGGCAGTCGGGTCACGACCTATGACCCGTACTGTTGCTACGCTACGCCAAGTGGAGTACACGCGATGAACTGCAGGTAAGCACTGACCATTTTCTCTTCCAGCGTAGCGGGCCCGTTAAAACCGGCAAAATTGTCATTTTTTTGCGCTGTATATAATTATGGAAATCAGGATAAGCTTGAGAGACATTTAGCCTACTTCAGAATTCCAAAAGTGAGGAGAAATGATGGTAGCTGAGAGCTGAAGGGACAACAACAGCCAGAGTGCTAGGCGAACATTGGCCATTTGCTCACTGCATTTCATCAACTAAGGCATTATTTGTGTTTGTGTCTAAAACATTTCAGAAGTGATGAATCTGGCTGTAACATTTTTAAATCACCCATGGTTCTCAGCATGGATTTACGAAAGATAAATCATGTCTGACGAATCCTGTGGAATTTTTCGAGGATGGAACTAGTAGCGTGGATAGGGGAGAACCAATGGATGTGGTGTATCTGGACTTCCAGAAGGCTTTCGACAAGGTCCCACATAAGAGATTAGTATACAAACTTAAAGCATACGGCATTGGGGGTTCAGTATTGATGTGGATAGAGAACTGGCTGGCAAACAGGAAGCAAAGAGTAGGAGTAAACGGGTCCTTTTCACAATGGCAGGCAGTGACTAGTGGGGTACCGCAAGGCTCAGTGCTGGGACCCCAGCTATTTACAAAATACATTAATGATCTGGATGAGGGAATTGAAGGCAATATCTCCAAGTTTGCAGATGACTCTAAGCTGGGGGGCAGTGTTAGCTGCGAGGAGGATGCTAGGAGACTACAAGGTGACTTGGATAGGCTGGGTGAGTGGGCAAATATTTGGCAGATGCAGTATAATGTGGATAAATGTGAGGTTATCCACTTTGGTGGCAAAAACAGGAAAACAGACTATTATCTAAATGGTGGCCGATTAGGAAAAGGGGAGATGCAGCGCGACCTGGGTGTCATGGTACACCAGTCATCGAAAGTAGGCATGCAGGTGCAGCAGGCAGTGAAGAAAACGAATGGTGTGTTAGCTTTCACAGCAAAAGGATTTGAGTATATGAGCAGGGAGGCTCTACTTCATTTGTATAGGGTCTTGGTGAGACCACACCTGGAGTATTGCATACAGTTCTGGTCTCCAAATCTGAGGAAGGACATTATTGCCATAGAGGGAGTGCAGAGAAGGTTCACCAGATTGATTCCTGGGATGTCAGGACTGTCTTATGAAGAAAGACTGGATAGACTCGGTTTATACTCTCTAGAATTTAGGAGATTGAGAGGGGATCTTATAGAAACATACAAAATTAAGGGTCGGGAAGGAAATCAGGACCCGCGGAAATTTGCTGCAAAACTCCTAAAGGACATTCTGGATCTGGACGAAGAACCACTGTTGGGCCGTGCCCACAGGGCTTTAAGACGGGCCCCTGGGAGTGGTGCACCACCAAGACAAATGATTGTAAAGGTGGCTTATGATCACGAGTTTGAAGAAATGATGAAGATAATAATAAGAAAGAGGAATCTGAAATATGAAGGAGTTAATATCAGTATCTTCAGAGATTACCCGGCTGAAGTGGCTAAGAGAAGATCTCTATTCTCAGAAACAAGAGGCATTCTTCGGAATATAAAGGATGGAAAGGATCTCAGATATGGTTTGATGTACCCAGCGACACTGAGAGTGACCTACGACAACAAGGAATTCCGTTTTGTTAAGCATACCAAAGCACTGGAATTCGCCCGAGGCATACAGAGGAAGGCAGAAGAGGAATCAGAAGAAGAAGTAAGCGCTGAAGAAGAAGAAGAAGAATGAATGAACTTTTATTACCGACCTGCGGTTATGAATTATTCATTAAGAAAGAGGGGCAATAATGGACATGTTGTTATATCTTGGTATTAATTAGTAAATTTTTAATTGTCCCCCTAATATAGTATTACCTACTATAATATTAATTATACTAGAAATTAATAATTGGTAATTAGTAATATGAATAATAGAAATATTTACTAAGTACTTAAAGTTAGTACCCCACCCCAATATACATAGTATTATAGACAGGAGCTGGAACACTTAACATCTCTTTTCTTAAAAGAAACGGAAGTCAATAGATTAATGGCCACGCTAGTGTGGCTCTCACTAATGCACACTACACACTATACCAGTGTAGTTTCTTTTTTTTCTGGGCACCCTGTTAACACCCCTTTCTCTTTTTTTAATTACACTTTGTACTTTTTCTTATATATTAAATATTTGATTTTGAGTTACATATTATATGAAAATAGTTACGAACGATATTGTATAATCGTTTTAAGAAGATATGTATATGGATTACTGAAGATAAAAACTATCATCGGATTGGCGCTTGGGTATACCGCTGGGCTGGAGGGGTCGAGAAGGCTACTCCAAAAAAAACCACCCTGATAGTAAAATGCAAGATATAAATGTGAAGATCGGGGGGGGTGGAATTACCTTCTGTAGTTGGAATGTTAAGGGAATTAATGAACCAATTAAAAGGGGAAAGGTATTAGCACAGTTGAATAGATTGAAATCTGACGTGATCTTCCTCCAAGAGACTCATCTTAAAAGAGATGCTCAACATAGATTAACAGCAAAATGGATTTCCAAGGTATATCACTCTTCATTTATACACAAATCTAGAGGAGTTGCAATAATTATCCGTAAAGGTATACCTTTTAAACAAAGTTCTATAATAGAGGATAAAGAGGGTAGATATGTTATAATTACAGGGGAATTATATTCACAGAAAGTAATTTTGGTGAATATATATGCCCCTAATTTTGATAATCCACTATTTTTTAAGAAAATATTTAATAATATTCCTATTTCCACTCAATATAATTTAGTTATTGGGGGTGATTTTAATTGCACCTTAGATAGTTACCTAGACAGGTCTTCTACAAAAAGGAAAGCTACCTCTAATTCAAGTAAACTTATAAATTATTTTAGAACATAGAAAATAGGTGCAGGAGTAGGCCATTCGGCCCTTCGAGCCTGCACCGCCATTCAATGTGATCATGGCTGATCATCCAACTCAGTATCCCGTACCTGCCTTCTCTCCATACCCCCTGATCCCTTTAGCCACAAGTGCCACATCTAACGCCCTCTTAAATATAGCCAATGAACTGGCCTCAACTACCTTCTGTGGCAGAGAATTCCAGAGACTCACCACTCTCTGTGCTATTTTATTAATACATCGAATGTTAAGGATATTTGGAGATTAGATAATCCATCCGGACGAGAATACTCATTTTTTTCGCCCGTACACGGAACTTATTCTAGGATAGAATATATTTTAATAGATTCAAAATTACTACCTTTTACGTATGACGCAAAATATCACAATATTATTATTTCAGATCATGCGCCTCTTACATTTAAGATAAAACTAAAAGATATACTCAATAAAACGACTACTTGGAGATTTAATCCCCAGATATTAAAGGATAAGGACTGTTGTAAACATGTGACAGAACAGATCAAACTATTTTTTGAAACTAATGACAAACCGGAGATTTCACCATCGTTACTCTGGGACACATTTAAAGCATTTATGCGTGGTGCAATAATATCAGCGCAGGCTTATCTTAATAAAGAAAATAGAAAGATGGAACAAAAGTTAGAACATGAGATAAAACAACTAGATAGTGAAAATATAAAACGCCCTTCTAAAGAGCTAAGTAACAAAATTGCAATAGCAAAATATAGACTAAATAAAATATATTCTAACCAAGTCATTAAACTATTTCAACAAACCAAACAAGTACACTTCGAGTTTGGAGACAAACCACAAAAACTATTAGCAAGACAACTTAGAAAATTAGAAGATGAAAAATTGATACATAGAATTAGATCAGCGGATGGAAATTTATTGACGATACCAAAAGATATTAATGACAGATTTCTACAATATTATCAAAATCTTTATTCATCTAAATTAACAGGACAAACAGTGGATATGGAAACATTTCTACAAAAGTGTCAAATTAATAGTTTAGATCAGGAAGGTAGACATTTGTTAAACGCTGAAATAACAGTAAAAGATATTGAAGAATCAATTAGTTCGTTAAAGAATGGAAAAGCAGCGGGCCCCGATGGCCTAAGTGCAGAATTTTATAAAAAATTTCTAGATTTGATTTCCCCAAGATTATATACAGTATATAGATATGCATATGAACAAGGTAAATTACCAGAATCTTTAAACGAATCTACAATTACACTTATTCCTAAGGCAGATAAGGATTTGGAAGATCCAGGATCATATAGAGCGATCGCACTTCTAAATACAGACCAAAAAATATTAACGAAAGTTTTATCTCGGAGATTAAGTTTGGTGATTTCTAAATTAATACATCAAGATCAAACAGGTTTTATCCCAAAACGCTACTCAGCCCATAATCTTAGACGCTTGTTTAATATTATATATTCAAAAAGAGTACGGGACAGGGAATTAGCAGTCGTATCGTTAGATGCAGAAAAGGCATTCGATCAGGTGGAATGGTTATATTTATTTAATATAATGGAAAAGTTTCAATTGGGGGATAGATTCTGTAAATGGATAAGAATTTTATATTTGAATCCAACGGCAAGAATCTTAACTAATCAAATATTATCAGCTAAATTTAAGCTCTCTAGGGGTTGTAGACAGGGTTGTTCGTTATCGCCTTTACTATTTGCTTTGATGATAGAGCCTTTGGCGGAAAGAATCAGATCAGAACCTGAAATCTATGGCTATAATACTGACACAACAACTAACAAAATATCTTTATATGCAGATGATGTTTTGATTTATATTACAAAACTGGAAATTAGTATACCTATGTTATTTAATGTTATAACTAAATTTGGCACATTTTCAGGATTTAGGATTAACTGGAATAAAAGTGAAATTATGCCTATAACAGGAATTAACTTAAATATATTACAACAATATCCATTAAAAATAGTTAAAGACAAATTTAAATATTTAGGAATTAATGTAACTAAATCTTATAACTCACTAATTAAATCTAATTACCCTCTATTATTAGATAAACTTAAAAAAAATATTTTGTACTGGAAAACACTTCCTATATCCATGATTGGTAGAATAAATGCTATAAAGATGGTGTTTTTACCACAATTATTATATTTGTTCCAGGCTATTCCCTTTTTTCTCCCAAAGACCCTTTTTAAAAAAATAGATAATATTATTTATAGTTTTATTTGGGATTATAAAAACCATAGAATAAGTAAAAAACATTTATGTAAATCTAAGATAAATGGAGGATTAGCACTTCCGAATTTTTTATATTATTTTTGGGCAGTCCAGATTAAGAAAATGAATTTTTGGTGGGTAAATATGGATTATGAACCAATGTGGTTAAAGATGGAAAAGGAAGATTGTTTACCCTATAATGTAGGCTCGGTTCTTTTTGCCCCAAAGGAAGTACAAAAAAAAATTTATAAGGACAACCCTATAATTTATAATAATAGACGTATTTGGAAACAAATAGTTAAGACTTTACAGCTAGATAATCTTTCACTTAGACTACCAATAATGAATAACCCATTATTTAAGCCCTCTATATTGGATGGAGGGTTTAGACATTGGGATGATTTAGGAATTAAAAGGATAGAGCACCTTTATAGAAAAGGAAATTTTTTTTTATTCCAAGAGTTACAAGATATCTACGGATTGTCTCCGCAACACTTGTTTAGGTACTTACAAATTAGAGATTATATAAAATCAAACACATTAGATTATAAAAATAAAGTACCAGGATTATTAGATGATTTGTTTAATTTACATCCAAATACAGAAAAATTAATAGCCTATATATATAACATAATATTGGATAAGGGGAATCCAACAACTGAAACATATCGGCAAGCATGGGAAAAGGAAATTGGTTTATCCATAACAAAAGAAAATTGGGAAGAAAGTTTACAGCATATACATCGGTGTTCGCTAAATGCCAGACATACATTGATACAATTCAAAGTATTATACAGATTACACTATTCAAAAACTAAATTAAATAGTATCTTTCACAATCTCTCTTCAATTTGTGATAAATGTAAGAATTTAGAAGCAAATTTAACACATAGTTTTGCTACATGTTCCAAACTGAATTATTACTGGACAGAAATCTTTAAGGTTATTTCTGAGGTTCTAAAAATTAGATTGGATCCAGACCCAAAGTTAATAATACTTGGGATTCTGGATTCAAATTTAGTACTTACAGGAAATCAAAGAAATTTCTTTGATTACTGTTTGATAATAGGGAAAAAAATCATATTGAAATTTTGGAAGGGAACATTATCCCCCACAATTAAAATGTGGGCAGCAGAGATGTTGGAGACGTTACAATTAGAAAGAATCAGATTTGTCCTATTGGACAAATATAATACCTTCGAACAAATATGGTCTCCATATATACAGTATCTAGAGAAATAGCTGTTCTTGACGGCACAGCCTGACGGGTACCCAGCGGGATTTGATGAGAATAATTGATTTTTATACTAGGATTAATAGCCATGTCTTCATTGATATTACTATTTGTAATAGTTTTAGATACAATATATTTTGTTGATTTTCATTGATATATATATATATATATATATATAATATTTTTTCATTTTCTGTTAATCTATAATCTTTTTTCTTTGCTCTATTTTCTTCTTCTTTTCTATATAATCAAATTATTATTTAATCACTTTCTTATTGATTTAAATCTACTCTATTCTTTTCTTTATTTCCAAAAAAATAGAAGATGATAACTGTCAATGGGTAATTTAAAAAATAATATGTAATTAAGTTGAGGTTTGTAAAGTTGTTTACATTATTGTAAATGGATTACTTCTAATAAAATAAAGTAAACAAAAAAAAAGAAACAGACAAAATTCTTAAGGGGTTGGACAGGCTAGATGCAGGAAGATTGTTCCCGATGTTGGGAGGTCGGGAGGATTGTTCCCGAGGTTGGGGAGCACAAGGGTCACAGCATAAGGATAAGGAGGAAATCTGTTAGGACCGAGATGAGAAGGACTTTTTTCACACACAGAGTGGTGGGTCTCTGGATCTCTCTGCCACAGAGGGTAGTTCAGGCCAGTTCATTGGCTATATTTAAGAGGGAGTTAGATGTGGCCCTTGTGGCTAAGGGGATCAGAGGGTATGGAGAGAAGGGAGGTACGGGATACTGAGTTAGATGATCAGCCATGATCATATTGAATGGCGGTGCAGGCTCGAAGGGCCGAATGGCCTATTCCTGCACCTAATTTTTATGTTTCTATGTAAGTGGGTTTTTACATACAAAAAGAAAACGCATCTGAAGCAAAATTTAAGGCCAGATTTATCACTACGAAGACTTTTTAGATACCAAAGGAATCAAGAAAAACAACAAATAATGCCTTACTGTCGATGAAATGCAGCGAGCAAACGTGATAATTCCCATTATTTTTCAATTCCGATATCTGCACGCCAAATGTTCGCCAAGCACTTTAGCTGCTGATGTCCCTTCAGCTCTCGCTTGTCTTCACCTTCATTTCGCTTCACTTTTAGAATTCTGAAGTTGGGTACGTGTCTCTCACACTTACCCCGACTTACACAATTTTTTACAGCGCAAATTCAACATTTT
>CAUPSL010000999.1:0-28165 GCA_963514005.1 Raja brachyura
ATGGAGGGAGAGGGGGGATGGAGAGAGAGAGGGACGGAGGGAGTGTGAGAGGGAGGGAGAGAGAGTCATAGTCATACAGCGTGGAATCAGGCCCTTCTTCCCAACTTGCCCACACCGACGAACATGAATAACTTTTAGTACAATATAAAGTCCAGTAAATCCAAATCACCCAGAGAGGGAGAGAGGGAGAGAGGGAGAGAGGGAGAGAGGGAGAGAGGGAGAGAGGGAGAGAGGGAGAGAGGGAGAGAGGGAGAGAGGGAGAGAGGGAGAGAGGGATGGAGGGATGGAGAGAGGGAGGGGGGGAGGGAGGGAGAGAGGGAGGGGGGGGACGTGAGAGAGGGAGGGGGGGGAGGGATGGAAGAGGGGAGAGTTAAACATTTCCTCTGCCCAACCTGAACGTCTATTTTCTCTGATCGATTCTGTTGGGGGGCTGTGGGATATTTCAGGCATCCACGACCAGAAGATTTTGCCTTTACCGAAAGTGCGTGGGTCGTTTCGAAACAAAGCTACTGGGAAAATACGGCGTTGGACTCAACGGCGCTCCCCTTGGTCTCTCGAATCTTATCGGTTGTCTAGCAAAACTTGCGGTGAGTAATCGGGATGGGTCACAGCACGGTTTGGGACAGCTCCATCCAAGACCCACAGATAAATGTGAGGTGTTGCATTTTGGAAAGTCTAATATGGATAGAACCTACACAGTGAATGTTAGGCCTCTGGGTAGTGTTGTAGAGCAGAGGGATTTAGGAGTACAGGCGCATGGTTCCTTGAAGGTCAAGTCGCAGGTAGATGAGGTGGTCAAAAAGGCTTTTGGCACTATGGCCTTCATCAGTCAGAGTATTGAGTATAGAAGTTGGGAGCTCATGTTGCAGTTGTATAAGACTTTGGTGTGAGGCTATATTTGGAGTATTGTGCTCAGTTCTGGGCACCATGTTATAGGAAAGATGTTATCAAGCTGGAAAGGGCGCAGGGAAGATGTACCAGGATGTTGCAGGGGCACAAGGGCCTGAGCTGGGACTATTTCTTGGAGCGCAGGAGGATGAGGGGTGATCATATATACGTGTGTACGATCATGAGAAGAATAATCAGGCAGATGCACAAGTCTTCTGTCAAAGAGCCATGGAGTGATACAGTGTGGAAACAGGCCCAACTTGCCCACACCGGGCCAACATGTCCCAGCTACACTAGTTCCACCTGCCTGCGCTTGGTCCATATCCCTCCAAACCTGTCCTATCCATGTACCTGTCCAACTGCTTCTTAAACATTGGGCTAGTCTCAGCCTCAACAACCTCCTCTGGCAGCTTGTTCCATACACCCACCACCCTTTATGTGGAAAAGGTTCCCCCTCAGATTCCTATTAAATATTTTCCCCTTCACCTTGAACCTATGTCCTCTGGTCCTCGATTCCCCTACTCTGTGCATCTACCTGATCTAATCTTCTCATGATTTTGTACACCTCTATAAGATCACCCCTCATCCTCCTGCGCTCCAAGGAATAGAGACCCAGCCTGCTCAACCTCTCCCTATAGCTCACACCCTCTAGTCCTGGCAACATCCTCGTAAATCTTTTCTGAACCCTTTCAAGCTTGACAATATCTTTCCTATAACATGGTGCCCAGAACTGAACACAATATTCTAAATGCGGTCTCACCAACGTCTTATACAAGTGCAACACGACCTCCCAACTTCTATACTCAATACTCTGACTGATGAAGGCCAATGTGCCAAAAGCCTTTTTGACCACCTTAACTACCTGCGACTCGACCTTCAAGGAACCATGCACCTGTACTCCTAGGTCCCTCTGCTCTACAACACTACCCAGAGGCCGACCATTCACTGTGTAGGCCCTGCCCTTGTTCGACGTCCCAAAATGCAACACCTCACACTTCTCTGTATGAAATTCCATCAACCATTCCTCCGTCCACCTGGCCAATCGATCCAGATCCTGCTGCAATCGTTCACAACCATCTTTACTATCTGCAAAACCACTCACTTTTGTATCATCAGCAAACTTGCTAATCTTGCCCTGTATGTTCCCTTCCAAATCATTGATGTAGCTGACAAACAGTAAGAGGGCCAGTACAGGCTCTACACTGTCCAGAGTAGGGGACTTGAGGACATGGGTTTAAGGTGAAGGGAAAATGATTTAATAGGAATCTGAGGGGTAACCTTTTCACACAAAGTAGCAATGTTACAAAATTTTGAGATTTTAAAAATCAAGTCTGCAATTTATCCCATCAGATAAAGCATAAAAATAAGTTTAATTTGACACCTAATTCACTTTCATATCTTCAGTATTAAGAAAGTTATGGCCATTTTCATACTCGGAAATTAGCATCTTGTTCCCCATTGCTTTTCAATTGACTTAACTCAAAAGCTGTGATCTGGATCAGTTAAAAGCCCATAACTTTCTTAAAAATTAATAGAACTCAATGAAATTTTCACTTATTATAGATTGAAGTATTCTGAAACAAATATGAAACAATCTTACTTGGATGACCTGAAATTAAAGCATATAATTAGTTAGTTATCTAATTGTAGCTAATTACAAAATTCAATGAGTAGATCTAAACATCTATCCATTTCTTAAGAAAAGATAAACTTTTTTTAAATTGCCTAAGTGTCCAAATAACATTCACACAATAATCCACAATATAACATAATTTTTAAATCTCATTTTCATGAATTTCTGGGCCAAATGGAAGGAATTTAGTGTTTAATGCCTGTAAATTAATGGCCATTTAAATCAACTAGCGAGTGGGTTTTAGTGGAATGCAGTGGATTGGAACGTTGCGGTTAGCGGTGAAGTCGGGAGGAAAAATACTGTTTGTTCATACATTTTTTTGGACCCCATTTTGCAACATGAAAATATTATTAAAGCCTCCCGAAAAACCAACTTTTAATATAAAAATAAGCTATTTACCTTTTTTTCTCCCCTACGCAAAATCCTTCCGGTTGTCGGTTCTCACGGCTTTTGAAGGTGATTTTTAAATTACTCTAGTTAACAAATAATTTAGAGTAATTTAAAAATACCTTCATTCATGAAATGTCGGAGCGATTTTTCTTCCGCAACTAAATCGCCTGACATTCATCGATTTTTCCTGCCTGTGGAAAAACGGCACTTTAAGCCCGCCCCCCTCTGAAAGGCGCCAAAGTCGCGCACACGGGGAGCGGCAGAACTGCAGCGCTGCTCAAGGTAAGTTTTGTAACATACCTACACAAAGGGTGGTGGGTGTTTAGAAAGACCTTCCAGAGGAGGTAGTTGAGGTTGGGACTATCGCAGCGTTTACGGAACAGTTAGACAGGTACATGGATTGGACAGGTTTGGAGGGATATAGGCCAAATACAGGCAGGTAGGACTAGTGTAGATGGGGGATGTTGGGTGGTGTGGGCCGAAGGACCTGTTTTCGTGCTGTTTGACGATATCCACCAATCGCAGAGAGTTGTGGACGTATCTCAGACCGTCACGCACAAGCCACCCTCTCTTCCATTGACTCCATCTGCACTTCATGCTGCCTCGGCAAGCCCAGCAGCATCATCAAGGACCAGTCTCGCCCACTCCCATCGGGCAAGAGGTATAGATGTGTGTAAATGCACACCTCCAGAATCAGAGATAATGTTCTCCTGACTGTTACCAGGCAACTGAACCGCCCCTCACATAGAAACATAGACAATAGGTGCAGGAGTAGGCCATTCGGCCCTTCGAGCCTGCACCGCCATTCAATGTGATCATGGCTGATCATCCAACTCAGTATCCTGTACCTGCCTTCTCTCCATACCCCCTGATCTCTTTAGCCACAAGGGCCACATCTAACTCCCTCTTAAATATAGCCAATGAACTGGCCTCAACTACCCTCTGTGGCAGAGAGTTCCACAGATTCACCACTCTCTGTGTGAAAAATGTTTTTCTCATCTCGGTCCTAAAGGATTTCCCCCTTATCCTTAAACTGTGACCCCTTATCCTGGACCTCCCCAACATCGGGAACAATCTTCCTGCATCTAGCCTGTTCAACCCCTTAAGAATTTTGTAAGTTTCTATAAGAACCCCCTCAATCTTCTAAATTCCAGCGAGTACAAGCCGAGTCTATCCAGTCTTTCTTCATATGAAAGTCCTGACATCCCAGGAATCAGTCTGGTGAACCTTTGTACTCCCTCTATGGCAAGAATGTCTTTCCTCAGATTAGGAGACCAAAACTGTACGCAATACTCCAGGTGTGGTCTCACCAAGACCCTGTACAACTGCAGTAGAACCTCCCTGCTCTTGCACTCAAATCCTTTTGCTATGAATGCCAACATACCATTCGCTTTCTTCACTGCCTGCTGCACCTGCATGTCTACTTTCAATGACTGGTGTACCCCCAATACCATGTGCTTTAAGTTTGTATACTAATAGTGAGATTAAACGAGAACTTACCTGTTCGAAGTTTGATCTTTATTTTATGAGGAGTTACGATGAGGGATTACGTGAAGAAGCCCCGCCTGGCGCTGGATCGGCATACTTCAAAGCAGCGGCATGAAAAACACAGAACCAATAGCCGGAGTAAGATAGTAAGGCTCAACATAGACTAGAACTACCAGATGATCATTTATATTATGAGGATTGGGAGCGGAGGGCATGTAATCCCTCATCGTAACTCCTCATAAAATAAAGATCAAACTTCGAACAGGTAAGTTCTCGTTTAATCTCACTATTTTACTTCGGAGTCACGTGAGTGACTACGTGAAGATTTTAAAGCTCTGTGTTTTTTATGTCATAAATTCATTTCATACGACTCTCTGTTTAGTCAAAACAGTAGTGAGTAAATAGTATTTTAAGACATTGTTACAATTTATGTAATAAGTCCTTTAATCATAAAAAGAACAACTTTTAATAATAACCCCTCTATCGCAGGGGAAAATTACAAAATAAATTGATAAATGATGTCAATGGTAACATAAATCGATAATATAAATCGATAATATAAAACAAAGCAAGCATTTAAAGAGAACCCAGTACTGCGTGTCCAAATCCTGGCACCATGACAACAGGTTTATTGTAGAACTTTGAAAAAAAATCTCTTCTCTAGACCACCCTGCGGCCTTTAAAATTTGATCGTCCTGTACCTTCGCCACGGACGTAGCTGCCGCCCTAGTGGAGTGAGATTTAAACACATCAGTGCCTATTCCTGCTAGACCCAAAACCTGTTTTAACCATCTAGAAATGGTTTGAACTGAAACTTTTGTATGTGGCTTTTTGTGCGTTATCAATAACGCTTTCTCAGAACCTCTGAGATTTTTGGTTACCTCAATGTATTGAGTTAAATGCTTAACTACACACAATGTTTCATCAATAGCATATGCTTTAAACATTACCTTCATTCCAGTCTGCTTTGTTTGATCAAGTCATAAACATAAAACACAATGTTATCTGTAGTCACATGCATGCAATCCAACCGTAACAATTGCAAAGTTTGTACTCTTTGAGCTGATACCAATGCCATTAACATTACCACCTTGAATGTTAATTTCTGCAAAGACATTGAATTAATTGGAGTCCATTGTTTAAGCAAAGTGAGAACAATGCTAACATCCCAAATTTCTGTATATCTGGGCTTGGGAGGATTTTTATTGAAAATTCCTTTCATGAATCGGGATACTAATGGGTGAGACCCAACTGAATCCCGATCCGAAATTTGTCTTAAATAGGATGACAATGCACTACGAGCGCAATTAATGGCACTATAACTCAAATGCTCATCAAAGTGTAACCCAGCAAGGAACTCCAACACATTTGAAATGTTTGCAGTATGATAAGATATCTTTGACTGTGTACAAAAACTTCCCATTTCATTATATGCAACATATATTGTTTTTTAGTGCTATTCCTCCAAGCTGCACCTATAACATCCTTGGTCCTGTCCGACAGTTCAAACTCTTGCAACGGTCTGGTCAGAACCTGCAGATTAACAAATTCATATGATCATGCAATGGATGAATTCCTTTTGTTACTGGTTGTGTCAACAGATTGTCGCAACTGGGAATTGTCATACATGGTTCAATAATCATTTTAGCATCAATGGGAACCATGACTGCGTGGGCCAATTTGGCACCACCAAAATGCCTTTGGCAGCGTCTTGCGCTATTTTCTTGAGACATTGCCCAATCAGACAGAATGGGGGAAAAGCATAAAAGAACATATTCCCCCAGTGTAGCGAGAAAGCATCCACCGCTACTGCCCCTGGATCATCTTCCCAAGACATGTGTTTGGGCAATTGGTGATTCAATCTAGATGCAAACAGATAAATGTCTGGTACACCATACCGACTGACAATATTTTTGAAATTTGTGGATTTAACATCCATTCTGTATTGTCTTTAAATATTCGTGATCTTTTGTCTGCCACAACATTGTCTCTCCCCGAGAGATAAATAGCTGAAAGCCAAATATTTTTTGCCATACACCATTGCCACATCTGGTTTACCAGATGATCACATGATATTGATCTGACACCACCCATGTGATTGATATATACCACAGCTGTGGTATTATCTATTTGTACTTGGACATGCAAATCTTTTAATGAAGAGCAATAAGCTTTTAATCCATAAAATGCTCCCAGTAGCTCCAAATATTTAATACCATATGTTTGGAGCAAAAAATCCTCTTGGACAGCCCATCTGCCTCCACAGCTGGTCTCATTATCCGTAGCCCCCCATCCGGGAGAACTTGCGTCAGTTTGCAAAAACACTACTGGCTGATGAACTAAAATGTTCTTAGCAGCTTGTGGAACATACTCAATCCACCAATGTAATTCTGATAAAGCTTCCTTAGGCAATTGCATTGGCCTATCAAAATGGCCTGCTCGCTGAATAAGCGCTTGAGTTTTTGCCCTTTGAAGATTTTGGTAATGTAGACGACCAAACTCTACTGCTGGAAATGCTGCTACCAATTTACCAATAACCTTGGCAACCTCTCGGATGGAGGCATAAGGTTTGTTAATCAGGCTCTGACACACATTTGTCAAATCCAACACCTTATCCATTGGTAAAGTTACCAACATGGTAACTGAGTTAATCACAAACCCCAGATATTCAATGGTTTGGGATGGCTGTACTTAGATTTGTTGGATGGATCAGGAACCCAACTTCTCAAACAAACTTGTAGTGGCTGAGACTGATTTTCCAGCTGACTCCTGATTAGCATTGACAATTAAAATGCCATCTAGATAAGCCATAACGATGTGTTTATTTTTTGTGCCCTTAGCAGTGCAAGTGCTGGCTTAATCCATTAGGCAAAGCTTTGTATTGCCACAGCTGTCCCATCCATAAACTTTAATTACCTGCGAAACTATGGTGAATTGGGACCGAAAATATGCATCCTTCAATCTATTGTAGCCATATAACAACCTGTTGATACCAGCTGCATTGCAGTGTTGAATGTGTCCATTTTAAAATGTTTATACTGGACAAATGTATTCAATTATGTGAGATCTAAAATGATTCTACAACCCCCATCTTTCTTCGGTCTGGGGAAAATATTTGATACAATTGTTGTGGATCCTCTCCCGTTTTCTCAATAACTCCTTTCTCACACAAATTCTTAACCTCTTTTGTCAATTTTAATACTTTCAAGACTGAACATCAAAGAATGATTAGGCTTATTGTGTCCCAATGGATCCATACCTCCCTTTCATTATAAACATTCGGAGTCTACCACCAATCTGAGGTTCATCCAAACATCCTTCTTTAATAGGATAAAGTTTTTGTACCTCTCCAACTGTTTGACGAAATGATCTCCTTTCCCAATAATGGGTGTACATTCGGCTGTGCTGGCTGGTATTCTTCCTTATCATACTCTCCTCGGCTCGTTCAAGCTCCAAAATCAAATCCCCTTCTCATATGACCAGCCTTTCTGGCCAAACTGAAGGGTTTCACAAGGCCAACAGTTTTTGCCTCTTCATCCATTTCTTTAATTTGTTTAGACTTCCTCTGAACAAATAACCAAGAGCTTGAACATTGCTTGCCCTGCACAACTCTGAAAAAACTTGGATGTAAAAGAGGCCGAATGGTAATCTTCCATTTTATATATTTTATCTCAAAATGAGTTGCAGAATAAGCCCAACATATGTTTTTTATTCTGAACTTTGGTCATTCCACAACCTTCCAGCTTGTCTTCCAAAAGACAGTGATGCCAAAATTAGCTTAAGGATTCTTTGAATCGTAATTCCTGTGCCCGCATTATTGCTGACATTGGCGCCCAAAAAAGCCGGATTCACCATAGGTACCTTCTTTGAGGTACAATAATAGGTGTTTTAATCCAATCTGCTGTCTTAATCATAACAGCTTTTTTGAGGCAGGTGAGAGACCATATAATTAACATTGGCCGCCAGGTTTCATTCCATGGCCTCACCGCCTCCTCCAGGTATAGTAACTTTGTGCCCCATCAGACACACCTGGATTTGTATTGTGGTGGGTACTTCTGACCACAATAAATAGGTGTTTAAATCCAAATCTGCTGTCTCAACGATAACAGCTTTTTTGAGGCAGGTGAGAGGCCATATAATTAACATTGGCCGCCAGGTTTCCTTCCATGGCCTCACCGCCTTCTCCAGGTATAGTAAACTTTGTGCTGCATCAGACACACCTGGATTTGTATTGTGGTGGGCACTTCTGACCACAAACACCACTTTCAGGGTCAGTCTCATACAGCCCTTGTACTCCTGAAACTTGTTCAAGGAGACTTCCTCCAGCCCAATCCCAGGCACTGGAGTTTCATTTTCCCAATTCAAACTGGCACCATATTCATGATATGGAACCCCCTCAGGGGCTGCCTGGGAATATTCTGGGTACTTAGACCCTTGGTTGATATTGTTTGGAGTATTTTCTCCATTAGATCCATACTTAGCCAAAGGCTTTCCTTTCAGGATCTTTCAAAACCTCAGGCCTTTCAAGCTTCCTTTTACATTTTAGGCACTGGGTTTTCAAAGTTTTTGTTTGTGGAGCAACCAAAGGCTCACTAACGGGTATTTCAACGGCCACCGGTATCGGAACCTGCTCCGCAATAATCTGCTGTCCCGACTTTTCTACACCCCGGGACGCACGTTTTACCCGCGATTTTTTAAACATTTTTATTTTTATTTTAACTCCTCCTGGTTTACCCACCAGCCTACGGAGTTTTTAGAAAACGCCCTGGAAGTAAAATAGTTTTACTTACCTGCGGGCCGTTTCCTTACCGCTGTGTTGGAGCTGCGGTCTGCAGCTCTTCCTCTGCCGATAGCGTCGACGTAATGCCGGTCCAGCGCCAGGCGGGGCTTCTTCACGTAGTCACTCACGTGACTCCGAAGTAAAATCTCACGCGCTAGAGTGCGGTCCTGACCTCCCACCTACATCATTGGAGACCCTCGGCCTAACTTTAATTGGACTTTACTCCCTTCCCCTCTCCTCTCCCTTGGATATGACAGGTTTAGAAGGATATGGGCCAAACGCGGGCTGGTGGGACCATTGCAGATGGGGTATATTGGTCGGTGTTGGGCGCTGGGCTGTAGAGCCTGTTTCCGCGCTGTGATTATGACCGCGCTTCCACGCTGCCGGCTCTATCACACTGGCTTTTGGCGTTAACTCTGCCCTGTTTTCATTCCTCCAGGGAAGAGACGATTCTTGCAGCGATCCTCTGGTTCCTGGGAGATCCTTTTGGCTCAGCGAGGTGCAAGGAGGCGTGAACGTCATTCGAGACATCATCGCCGATCTAGAAATCTTGATGGAACGGCCGGGCAGTCTCAGAATCGATCTCCAGTCACCCTAGGCTGGTCCGAAGGGGGAGAGAGGGAGATTGATAGAGAGGGAGAGAGCGTGGGGAGGGGGGGGGGGGGGTGGTGAGGGGCAGAGGGAGAGGGGCAGAGGGAGAGAGGCAGAGGGAGAGAGGCAGAGGGGGAATGACGGACAGAGGGAGAGGGGCAGAGGGAGAGGGGCAGAGGGAGAGAGGCAGAGGGAGAGGGGCAGAGGGAGGGAGGCAGAGGGAGGGAGGCAGAGGGAGGGAGGGAGAGAGGCAGAGGGGAGAGAGGCAGAGGGAGGGAGGCAGAGGGAGCGAGAGAGCGAGAGAGAGGAATGATAGAAAGGAAGAAAATGGAGAGAGAGAAGAGGGACAGAGAGTGACATCGAGCAGGGAGAGAGAGTACGAATCAGTGAGAGATATCAGTGAGCTGACATTTGCGATCTGTTGCGATATTGTGTTAAGTTACGAGAGATTTATTTATGTCAGATATTTTAAACGTTCAATAAATGTCTTCATAGACGGCTGTGTCCGCAGTGAGTTCACTGCCCCCACCCTTCTTCCACCTTTCTCTCTCCCCACCCCCATTTTCTCCCCCCTACCTCCCTTCCCCTCTCACCATCTTTCTCCCCGTCTTCCCCTCTTTCTCCCCCAACTCTCTCTCCCCTCTCTCCCCCCCATCTCCATGCCCCCTCATTCTCTCCCCTCACCCACTCTTTCGCCCACCTCTTCCCCCCCCCCTTTTTTTTTTTCCATTTCCAAAAACTTTATTCAACACAATCATATAATACAACACATCAAAACATAATCAAAAAATCACACTATAACGAACAGATCATTGAAGTACAACAGTACATTCATTGTTTATAATAGTCTCATCCCCACGCGGTGACCAGCGTTGACGGAAGGCCTCCAGAGTCCCCGTGGACACCGCGTGTTCCCTCTCCAGGGACACACGTGCACGAACGTAGGCCCGAAAGAGGGGCAGGCAGCCGACTCTAGCCTGACCGTCGACCGCCCGCTGCCTGGACCCGCGAATGGCCATCTTGGCCAGGCCGAGGAGCAAACCGACAGGTAAGTCCCCCCCCCCCCACACTCGGCTCTCCCCACTCCCTGCCTTGTGTCCGAACACCAGGATTGTGGGGCTAAAATGCAGCCAGAACTTGAGGAACAGCCCCTTCAGATATTGGTACAGGGGCAGTAACCTCACACACTCCATATACACATGGAATACGGTCTCCTCCTCTCCGCAGAAAATACATGCGGCAGACGAGCCCGTGAACCGACTCAAAAGTTTATTACAAACCACCGCTCCATGCAGCACTCTCCACCCCAGGTCCCCAATATAAAGGGGTACGACTCCCTTATAGAAGGACCCCCACTGGGGCCCCCCGCTGCCTTCGGATGGTAACACCGTCCGCCATGGTGAGTCGCGACGGGAGACGAAGGCACGGAGGTTCAGAATGTGCACGAGCATCCTATACAGTGCGCGTCTCTTCGCCTCATGAAATCGCATGCTGGTCATCTCAGAAAGGCAGCTCAGATTATGTGTAGCCGGAGGCCGAGAAATATCCCGGAGCCTAGGCCCGATGAGCAGATCTCACGGAGCGGGGGTAAGCTCTATCTGAACCACTCTAGGCTCGCGCCTCTCCTCGACAGCCACCATGACAGGATGAGGACCGGCCACACCCGCAGCCACAACATCCCCCTCCCCTCGTGGAGCAACACTCTGGCTGAAAACAGCCAAATTCCTCACTCTTAGCACATCCCTGTAGAAGACAGGCAAGCCCCTTAGAGCGGGTCGACTGACACCCGCCACCGGGAGCCGCGAGACCCCCCTTAGGCAACGACCCTGACGGAAAAAATACGTGGCCAGAGCGTGCCATCTGGGAGGGTTCTCTACATACATGTATCTCCGCAGAGTCCTGAGTCGGAGAGCCGCCACCTGGGTACGCACGCATACCAAGGACTGGCCGCCATCCTCTAACGGGAGACTCAGGACCGCCGCGGAAACCCAGTGCTTCCTATTTCCCCAAAAGAAATCTACCAGCTTCTTCTGTATAACAGTTACAAATATAGAGGGTGGGACAAGAGTAGCCAGCCGGTACCATAACGTGGAGGCCACCAGCTGGTTTATAACCAGCACCCTCCCCCGAAAGGAGAGAACTCTAAGCAGGCCTGACCAGCGCCCCAGCCGGGCAACCACTTTCATCTCCAACTCCTGCCAGTTTACCGGCCAAGCATCCTCAGTGGGACTCAGGTACACCCCCAGATAGAGGAGGTGCGTGGTGCTCCACGCATACAATGCCATCTCCTCCGGCAGGGAGTCTACCTGCCACTGACCCACTATAAGTCCAGAGCACTTACTCCAGTTAATCCTAGCAGAAGATGCAGCCGAGAAAATCTCCTGGCAGTCACGCATCCTCCGCAGGTCACCAGGATCAGTGAACATAAGAAGTACGTCATCGGCATACGCCGATAGAATCACCTCAACCCGCGGGCCAGGTAGGGCCAGGCCTGTCAACCTCCGAAGAAGAAGACACAGGAACGGCTCCACACAGACCGAGTACAACTGGCCCGACATAGGGCACCCCTGGCGGACCCCCCTCCCAAAATGAAAAGGAGACAACAACGCGCCATTAACCTTCACAAGGCACTCCGCAGCAGCGTACAAAAGCCGGACCCGGGCCACGAAATGCGGTCCAAACCCAAACGCTTGCAACGTCCCAAATAGGTATTCATGCTCAACCCTATCAAAAGCCTTCTCCTGATCAAGAGACAGAAAAGCAGCTGACTCACCAGTACCCTGGACTAGATGAATCAGGTCCCTAACCAGGTGGATGTTATCCTGAATGGACCGGCCAGGGACTGTATAAGATTGGTCAGGATGAATCAATTGATGCAGCACGGAGCCCAGGCGATTTGCCATTGCCCGAGCAAAAATTTTATATTCTGTGCAAAGGAGAGAGACTGGACGCCAGTTCTTCAACAAACGGAGTTCGCCCTTCTTAGGCAGCAAGACAACAACTGTCCTACGCCACGAGAGAGGCATCACCCCGGTCGCCAGGCTCTCCCCCAGAACCAACATGTAGTCAACCCCTAGGATATCCCAGAAAGCTCTAACAAACTCCACCGTCAACCCATCCAGCCCGGGGGACTTACCCCTCCTGAGCTGATGCAAGGCGCGAGTCAACTCCTCCAAAGATAAGGGGCCATCAAGAAGATCAGCCACCTCCCTATCTACAGTCGGTAGACCCTCCCACAGATCTTGCTGAGCCTCCACGCTGAATCCATCCGCAGAGAACAGGGACCCATGAAAGGACCTAACCAAGGCATTGATTCTCTCTGGATCAGTGACAGAGGAGCCGTCATCTGCAAGCAACTCCACGAGCTGTTTTCGAGCTCCCCGCCCCTTCTCCAGAGAGAAAAAGAAAGGCGACGCTCGGTCCAGATCATGCAGCATCTGGACCCGAGACCTCACGTATGCGCCTCGGGACCGCTCAAGCAGCAGGCTCCTCAAAACCTCCTTCTTCCTCTGAAACTCTCCCCATTCGCTGGAGTCTTCACCAAACTGACCCAGGCGAGACTCAGCGTCCAGTATCTCCCTCTCCAGCTTCTCGACCGCTGAGTCCCGCCTTCCAGTCGACCCCCATGTATATTCCTTACAAAAGAGACGGATGTGAGCTTTACCCACATCCCACCACTGCCTAAGGGAAGAGAAGCACCTCTGCCTCTCTCTCCACTTCACCCAAAACCGAGTGAATGACTCCCGGAAATACCGATCCTCCAGCAGCCTATTGTTGAAGTGCCAATACGCGGACCCAGCCCGAGCGCACGCTGGATTAAAATCCACACGCACCAGACAGTGGTCCGAGCACGGCACCAGCCGCATTGAGGCCGCTGAGACACGGGAAACAAACGCTCGGGAAATATAAAACCGATCAATGTGGGAACCACCACCCTCAGGCCTCCGCGAAAAAGCAGTGGAATCCAGGTGAAGGTCCCTCCAAGCATCAACTAACTCAAAGGAGTCAATCAACCCTCTCAGCTTCTTTGCTACAGCAGGCGCACACTGAGTACCAGAACGGTCCCGCACCTCAAGTGTGCAATTAAAGTCCCCACCAAGGAAGACACACTCTCCCCTATCAATAGTGCCCAACAGAGCATTCACCTCCTGAAGTAGGCCGGCCTGCATCGTGCCGGAGCTAGGGGCATACACGTTAATGAAATGCAACGGCATGCCATCCAGGCTCACGGCCAGATGGAGCAAACGTCCTGGCACCACTTCCTCCACTTTTAAAACGCTTGGCAGAAAATTCGGAGCCAACAGAAAAGCCACCCCACTCGAATTTGAGCTGAGATGGCTCATATAGACCCCCCCTTCCCACTCCAGTCGCCAGGTGGGTTCGTCACTAACAACGGTATGTGTCTCTTGCAGAAAACACACCGCATATTTCCCCTCTCTTAGGGCTGATAAGAGCTGAAATCTACGAAAACTCGCTCTACTCCCATTTAAATTTAATGTAGCTACTGTGAATGTGTAGGCACACTAGATTGAGATCCTCACACTCTGCTAGACTCAAGAACTCCTCCTCTGAGGAACTCCAAAAAAACCCCTAACTGTCTTTTCTCAGAGTCAGGAAGACCACTATCCTTGTTGCCAAGGATAGCCTCGAGACTCTTAATCAAAGCTAGACAGTCCCCCACCGTCTTTGAGCAGCATCCCTTCTGGTTCTGCTGGTACGGCTTGTTTTTAGCAACTCTCGCACCTCAAGGATAACATTTGCCTGAGACACGGCCTTGGAGCCTGGGCGCGCAGCCAACCCGCTCGCACCTGAATCAACAAGCTCAAAAAGACCAGAACTCTCTGACAGTTCGCTATCCCCACTACACAAACTGGCCCCGTCACTCTCCCCCTCCTCTTCCATGACACCACCCCCAGGATCAATGCCGGGGGAGGGTCCCGACACCCCTGACTGAAACACGCAGCCCACTGAATGGCTGGGCTCCTGCACACTACCATCACCCTCCACGTCTGGGCCTGGGGAAGCAAAAACAAGAGGCATCCCCAGGGCCTGTGGAACACTGGCACCCTCGGAATCTGAAAGAGGATCACGACCCAAAACAGCCCCGACCTCCACATCATCTAGAGTGCCCTCTCAACAGGCATCACCCAGAGAATCTCCACCTGCTTTTAAACTCTCCCCAGACAACTCATCCGGTGAGGCATCACACCCCCCAGCACCACCACTGGCACTGATATGGAGCACAGACTTGAACGACAACACCCCCGAACCTCCCCCCTCGGGCTGACTCTGCACATCCCCCGTCACAGAGGGCACACTACCAGGGGAGCCAACCACGTCAACTAGCGTGCTAGCACCCTCAGTAGGCCTCTGAAACGAGGGGACCTCGTCCGACCCAGAGGGTACGCACCCAAGGGAGCTAACCTCAACACCCGATGAGATAATTCCCTCGGAGGGCCCCTGAGATGAAGGGACAAGCTCCCGCCCAGAGGACACAACTCCACCGGAATCAACCCCAGCACCTGGTCCTGTGACACCCGCTGTAGATCCATGAAGAGAAGGCCCAACCACCGACCCAGAAGACACCAGGTCAAGACCACTCTCAGCCACATCAGTGGTGGAAAGCCCGGAGAAAGACATCCCCTTAGTTCTGGACCCACGCCCTTCCTCATCTTCACCAGGCAAATGCCTCCTTTTTGTCCCGCTAGCATGCGGAGGTACGGTAACCTCCATAAAGGAAGGGTCATCCGCCCCCACATTACCCCCATCCACTTTGCCACCCGCACGTTTTGGCTTCCTTGCCCCCTTCCGAACCACCTCAACTCCTCCCTGGGCCCCAGCAGGTGCAGTCTGCACCTCACTGGAGCTTCCAGGCGCCCCTCGGGTGGTCACAGAACTCAGCAGGTGCACACTCCATTGCATTTTCTTCGCTCGGGCGGCCTTTTGCCTCGCCCTCTTCCTGATGTGCTTCCCCTGCTTCTCCCAAATCCCCCCCTCTTCACTTCCCTCCTCCTGAGCCCCACCCTCATCCGCCGCCACAGGCGCAGGACGCGGGGGTCGTGGGCTTTCGCTGCCCAGGGTCCCCAAAGCGGAACCTGCGGACCCGGAAGGATTATCACTGCCGCCCCGGATCACCAAGGCAGAGGTGGCAGCCCTAGCCGGGTCAGCAGTACCACCCCGCGCCACTGAGGTTTGACAAGCCACCCCAGATGGGCCAGCAGTGCAATCCTGGGCCGCTGCGGTAAACCTTCTAGCAGTGACCCCGCGAATAAGACACTCCCTACGGAGATGTCCAAATTCGCCGCACGCATGACACCGTGCCTTTCCCCAACTCCAACGCACGGTTCTGGGGATACCCTTATACACCACCTCAAAACTCCCCTCAGCACCATCCCCCTCACCCACCTTCATGAACACCCTCCTCTTGAAACTGAAGACCCCTTTCTCCTCCGGGTCCCCCCCCGGGATGCAAGAGCCTAAAGCATTTAGACCGCACCTCCCCAAACTTGGACAGATGCGGAATAAGTAATGCATCCGAAATATATGTGGGGCAGCTCCGCAGGAGAACCGGTCTCACCCTAGAAACCCACGGATCCACCTGTATGTGGACCCCCCCCACTGAGATCCCCAACTCCAACGCTCGGGCCACACACTCCCGGGTCTTGAGTATCATCTCAACCTTTCCTCTTTCGAGCTCGGAAGAGACAATAGCCCCCCTCCCAAGAAGTTCATTCATGGCCTTGGTAATTGCCCCCCTATACATCATAGGCCCAGTTTGAACAGAGATACCAAAACGGTCCCCATCCAAGTCAACATGAGGCTCAAGCTCAGATGGCCTCGCACCCGCCACTGATGCCGTCGCTGCGTAGGTCCGGACCTTCGGCCGCGCCCCTTCCATCGCCATCCTCACAGAGGCACAAACCAGCTCCAGGCACCCCAGCAGCTCAGCTCCAAGTTAAGTCCCAGAGACAGGCACAGTCAAAGACAGGCAGCAGAAAACAGAAACCTCCAGCAGAAGCAGGAAAGTCCCCAGGTTCGTCCACAGCCAAGAGCAGCTTTTGCAAAGCTCTATCGCAGTCTCGCCGGAAGCACAAGTACCTTCTTCACATTAAGCCAGGCAGCCGCACTGAGCAAAATGACTTTAGGGCAGAGAAACGGCGCTAAAAACAACAAAGACACCGCCAATATTCCAAACCCACGATCACAGGCACTATTGGCAATCCGCCAACGACAACCGCACCCTCGACAATGTGGAGAAACTCAGGAATTCTCTCACTGTTGGAGGCATCCCAGACCAGAGGAAAGCTTCAACAGCCCAACGATAAGTTAGACTATGAAACCCCCCTGTGTCTGTGTCCTCTTCGACGACAAAAATCCTTGAAAGGCTGCTTCAATCCTTCTCTTAGCAGAGCTGAGAAGAAAACACGACCTCTCTCTCTCTCTCTCTCTCTCTCTCTCTCTCCTCTCTCTCTCCCTTCCCTCTCCCTTCCCTTTTTTTTTTTTTTTTTTTTTCCATTTCAAAAACTTTATTCAACACAAATCATAAAATACAACACATCAAAACACAATCAAAAATCACACTATAATGAACAGAATCATTGTAGTACAGCAGTACATTCATTTATAATCGCCTCAACCCCACGCGGCGACCAGCGCTGACGGAAGGCCTCCAGAGTCCCCGTGAACACCGCGTGTTCCCTCTCCAGGGACACACGTGCACGGACGTAGGCCCGAAAGAGGGGCAGGCAGCCGACTCTCGCCAGACCGTCGACCGCCCGCTGCCTGGACCCACGAATGGCCATCTTGGCCAGGCCAAGGAGCAAACCGACAGGTAAGTCCCCCCCCCACACTCGGCTCTCCCCACTCCCCGCCTTGTGTCCAAACACCAGGATTGTGGGGCTAAAATGCAGCCAGAACTTGAGGAACAGCCCCTTCAGATATTGGTACAGGGGCAGTAACCTCACACACTCCATATACACATGGAATACGGTCTCCTCCTCTCCGCAGAAAATACATGCGGCAGACGAGCCCGTGAACCGACTCAAAAGTTTATTACAAACCACCGCTCCATGCAGCACTCTCCACCCCAGGTCCTCTCCCTTCCCTCTCTCCCTCCCTTCTCTCTCTCTCCCTTCCCTCTCCCCTCTCTCTCCCTTCCCTCTCCCCCTCTCTCCCTCCCTTCTCTCTCTCCATTCTCTCTCTCTCACTTTTCTCTCTCCCCTTATCTCTCTCTCCCCCTTCTCTCTCCCTCTCAATTCTCCCTCTCCCCATTCTCTCTCCTTTCTCTCTCTCTCTCTGGGGGGAAAAGGGGGGAAAAGACAGAGACTTTAAGATTTTGCCTTCCACCACAGTGAGGAGGTGTTTGGTGAACTCACTGTGGTGGATGTTAAATTTGTGTTTATTGTGTGTTCTGTCATTTTTTTAATTTAAATTATATGTATGACTGCAGGGGAATAAAATTCCGTTCAGACCAAAAGGTCTGAATGACAAATAAAGAATCTAATCTAATCTAATATCTCATTTCTCTCTCTCTCTCTTCTCTCTCGCTCTCCCTTCTCTCTCCGGTGTCACCCTGACACCCTGCGGCATCACCCACACACTAACCACCCCCTTAATATTATATTAATATTATTAATTGGCCCCTTTTACCCCATCCCCGCCCTATCAACTGCCGCATAGCCCCCAACTCGCAGGTATGTCTAGAGAGGGAGGGGGGGTAGAGAGAGGGGCAGAGAGAGGTGGGCAGATACAGAGAGAGAGAGAGGGGCACACAGAGAGGGACAGAGAGGGGAGAAGAATGAGGTGGGAGAGATGGGAGTAGGGGGGAGGGAGGGGCAGAAGGAGAGGGGGAGAGAGTGGGGGAGGGCGGAGAGGAGGGGGGGGGGTGGGAGAGGGGGGAGGGAGAGGGGGGAGGAGGAGAGAGGGGTACAGAGAGAGGGGGACAGGAGAGTGGGGGAGGGGGAGAGGAGGGGGGGACGGTGGGAGAGGAGGGAGGAGGTGGAGAGAAGAGAGAGGCCGAAGGGAGAGGAGGGGAGGGGAGGGGGGAAAGAGGAGAGGGGGGGAGGAGGGGGAGAGGAGATGTGGGGGGGAAGAGGTGGAGATGGGGGGAGAGGAGGGGGGGAGAGGAGGAGGGGGGGAGTGGATGAGGAGAGGGAGAGGATGAGGAGGGGGAGAGGGACCCGACCCAAGACGGTGCCGACCAGAGACGAGCCCGAGAGCTCTAGTACAGGGTCCAACTTGCTTGTTCTTCACTCGCAGTGCAGTCTTCAGCTGTGATCTTTGGTCTTCAGTCAACGGACGGACTTTTGAACAATGGGGGGAGGGAGGGAGGGGTGGGTGTGACGTCACTCGCAGCGTGAGCAGCCGGCAGGCAGGCAGGCAGATCCATCGTGACGTCATCAGCGAAAAACAGATTAACGGATTTGTGAACATTTTCATTAATAACTCAAGAAATAAAGCATAAAATCTTCAGATAAGGCGTTTTCAGACTCCAGGGGATAAATCTCTACCCGACACACATCAAATAAATACACACACACACATACACATCCACATACACGTACAAGATCAGAGTTTTATAGTTATAATAAGGATATATATATATATATTTTGTATCTTCCATCTTATCTATCTTCTATCTTCTATAGAAGATACAAAATCATGAGAGGATTAGATCGGGTAGATGCACAGTCTTTTGCCCAGGGTAGGGTAATCGGGGACCAGGTTCAAGGTGAAGGGGAAAAGATGTAATAGGAATCAGAGGGGTAACTCTTTCACACAAACGGTTGTGGGTGTATGGAGGACTTTGAGGCTGGAACTATCTCATCGTTTAAGAGAGGGGCCTCCAAACCTTTCAGCATGAGGGCCACATTATATATTCGGCACATTTTTGTTGGCCGTGGGAAAAAATAAAGAAATGTCACTGACTCACACACACACACACACACACCGACACACACACACCGACACACACACACACCGACACACACACCCTGACTCACACACACACTGACACACACACACTGACACACAGACACACACACAGACACGTGCACACTGACACACGCACACACTGACACACACACACACCCTGACTCACACACATACACTGACACACACACACAGACACACACTGACACACACACTGACACACACATCCTGACTCACACACATACACTGACACACGCACACACTGACACACACACAGACAGACACACACACTGACACACACACACAGACACACACACCCTGACTCACACACGTACACTGACACACAAACGCACACACAGACACACACACTGACACACACACACAGACACACACACCCTGACTCACACACATACACTGACACACGTACACACTGACACACACACACACACACAGACACACACTGACACACACACACACACACACAGACACACACACCCTGACTCACACACATACACTGACACGTGCACACACTGACACACAGACACACAGACACACACTGACACACACACAGACACACACACAGACACACACACCCTGACTCACACACATACACTGACACATGCAGACACTGACACACACACACACACAGACACACAGACACACACACACACACTGACACACAGACACACACACCCTGACTCACACACATACACTGACACACACAACACGTGCACACACTGACGCACACATCCTGACTCACACACATACACTGACACACACATGCACACACTGACACACGGACACCCTGACACACACAGTGACACACACACACACACACTGACACACATACATACCGTGACATATACACACACACATAGAAACGCACACGCACACATGGGCTCCCACGCACCGAAACACACACAGGGCACATAGACCCGCACACAGACACACACACACTGACACATACAGGCTCTCACACTCTATCTCTCTCTCCCTCTCATACATACACCACACTGTGACCACCACTCCGGCATATTAGACCCACGCATGTATAATGCTCACCCATCGGGCACACACACACACACAGCCGGCTACCGAACCGCCCGATCTCCACAGGGAGAGGGAGAGGGAGAGAGGGAGAGACAGAGAGAGGTGGGGGGAGAGAGATAGAAAAAGAGAGATTCCCCTGGCCGCGCCGGCACGTGTCAGCAGAGATCCGGTCAAAGGGTCCAAGTCAGTGTGGCGCCCCGGAGGTGGAGCTGTTCACGGGTCACCCTCATGGGGGGGGGGGGAGACCACTACACACCCACCCTGCCGCCAACTAGCTCCATCCCCACCCCCCTCCTCGCTCCACTCCCCACCCCACGCTACCACCCCGCACTAATTACCTTTGCAACACACGAGCAGCAGTGGAGTCGCAACCTCATGGCGCCAGAGACCCGGGTTCCATCCTGACTACGAGTGCTGTCGGTACAGAGTTTGGACCTGCGTGGGTTTTCTCCGGGCGCTCTGCTTTCCTCCTACGCTCCACGTTTGGGAGCGTCGTTTGCGTATAGTTTATTTTTAGTTTCTGCATCATTTGTACGTAGTTCTCGTGTAGTTTGTGCGGTTTCTGTGTTGCATTTGTGTCGTTTCCTCATTATTTGTCCGTAGTTTGTGTGAAACTTTACATAGTCTGTGTCTAGTTTCCTTGTCTGTGTGTAGTTTCTGCATAGTTTGTGTGCAGGTTCTGCAGTTTGTGTGTAGATTCGGCATCGTTTGCCTGTAGCTTGTGTGTAGTTTCTGCATCTTTGATGTAGTCTCTGCATAATTCGTGTGTAGTTTCTGTAGTGTGTGTGTAGTTTCTGTGTTGTTTGTGAATAGTTGTGTCAATTGTGTCGTTTTGCCGGTTATGTAATTTCTAAGTAGTTTCTGCTAACTTTCTGTCTATTTCGTGTCTATTTTGTTTCTAGTTCATGTCTATTTTGACCAGAGTTTGTGACTAGCTTTAGTTTTTGCGTAGCATATGTATAGTTGGTACATAGTTTGTGTGTAGCTTGTGCCTGTTTTCTGATTGGTTTGTGACTGGTATGTGTGTAAATCATGTCTAGCTCGTGCCTAGTGCGTAGGAAGGTCGTGTATAGTTTGTGTAGGTCTTGTTTAGTTGGTGGGTCATTTGTCCATAGTTTATGTAGTTAGCGTAGTTTGTATGTAGTTTGTGTATAATTTGTGTGTAGTTTGTGTGTAGTTTGTGTGACGGCTGTGTATAGTTTGTGTGTAGTTTGTGTGTAGTTAGCGTAGTTTGTGTATAGTTTGTGTGCAGCTTTGTAGTTAGCGTAGTCTGTGCGTAGTTGTGTATAGTTAGCGTAGTTTGTGTGTAGTCTGTGTGTAGTTTGTGTGTGGTTTGTGTGTAGCTTCTGCCTAGTTTCTGCAGTTTGTGTGTAGTTTGTGTGTAGTTTGTGTGTAGTTTGTGTGTAGTTAGCGTAGTTTGTGTGTAGTTTGTGTGTAGTTAGCGTAGTTTGTGTGTAGTTTGTGTGTAGTTTGTGTGTAGTTAGCGTAGTTTGTGTGTAGTTTGTGTGTAGTTTGTGTGTAGTTTGTGTGTAGTTAGCGTAGTTTGTGTGTAGTTTGTGTGTAGTTAGCGTAGTTTGTGTGTAGTTTGTGTGTAGTTAGCGTAGTTTGTGTGTAGTTTGTGTGTAGTTTGTGTGTAGTTTGTGTGTAGTTAGCGTAGTTTGTGTGTAGTTTGTGTGTAGTTAGCGTAGTTTGTGTGTAGTTTGTGTGTAGTTTGTGTGTAGTTTGTGTGTAGTTAGCGTAGTTTGTGTGTAGTTTGTGTGTAGTTCGCGTAGTTTGTGTGTAGTTTGTGTGTAGTTTGTGTGTAGTTAGCGTAGTTTGTGTGTAGTTTGTGTGTAGTTAGCGTAGTTTGTGTGTAGTTTGTGTGTAGTTAGCGTAGTTTGTGTGTAGTTTGTGTGTAGCTTGTGTGTAGCTTGTGCGTAGTTTGTGTGTAGTTTGTGTGTAGTTTGTGTGTAGTTTGTGTGTAGTTAGCGTAGTTTGTGTGTAGTTTGTGTGTAGTTAGCGTAGTTTGTGTGTAGTTTGTGTGTAGTTTGTGTGTAGTTAGCGTAGTTTGTGTGTAGTTTGTGTGCAGTTAGCGTAGTTTGTGTGTAGGTTGTGTGTAGTTAGCGTAGTTTGTGTGTAGTTTGTGTGTAGTTAGCGTAGTTTGTGTGTAGTTTGTGTGTAGTTTGTGTGTAGTTAGCGTAGTTTGTGTGTAGTTTGTGTGTAGTTTGTGTGTAGTTCGCGTAGTTTGTGTGTAGTTTGTGTGTAGTTTGTGTGTAGTTTGTGTGTAGTTCGCGTAGTTTGTGTGTAGTTTGTGTGTAGTTTGTGTGTAGTTAGCGTAGTTTGTGTGTAGTTTGTGTGTAGTTAGCGTAGTTTGTGTGTAGTTTGTGTGTAGTTAGCGTAGTTTGTGTGTAGCTTGTGTGTAGCTTGTGTGTAGTTTGTGTGTAGTTTGTGTGTAGTTAGCGTGTAGTTTGTGTGTAGTTTGTGTGTAGTTAGCGTAGTTTGTGTGTAGTTTGTGTGTAGTTTGTGTGTAGTTAGCGTAGTTTGTGTGTAGTTAGCGTAGTTTGTGTGTAGTTTGTGTGTAGTTTGTGTGTAGTTAGCGTAGTTTGTGTGTAGTTTGTGTGTAGTTAGCGTAGTTTGTGTGTAGTTTGTGTGTAGTTTGTGTGTAGTTTGTGTGTAGTTTGCGTAGTTTGTGTGTAGTTTGTGTGTAGCTTGTGTGTAGCTTGTGTGTAGCTTGTGTGTAGTTTGTGTGTAGTTTATGTGTAGTTTCACACATTCACCACGCCGTTTCCAGTCTGTCTTTCTCCTCGTTTTTATTCCAACTCCACTCAAACCCAGTCCTCCTCCTCTTCCTCTTCGTCTTCCTCCTCCTCCCGCTCCCTATCGGCCGCCTCCATCACACTTGCCGCCCAGGCAGCGTAGCGACCCACACGCGTGTATACGCCTTGACTGCCACAGACGAGGGGCCCAAAGGAGACCACCCCTCTCGCCACGCACTTCTCCCCCTTCTCCCGGAAGACCAGTGGCCCCCCGGCGTCTCCCTGACACGAATCTTTCCCCGCCTCTCCGGCACAGAGCATGTTCTCAGTGAACTTGGGTCTCCTGCTCCCGTAGGCTGCCCGCCGGCACCGCTCCATGTCCAACACCGGCAACTTGACGTACCGCAGCTTCGAGACCGTTCGTCTTCCGGAACTCTCCGTAAGGCCCCAGCCCGCTACCAAGCCCACTTTCCCGATGTCCGGCTCCCCCCCAACCTCCCCGGCCCGAGGCATGCACAGTGGAGACAGACCCTCCCGAAATCTGGGCCGCTTAGCCAGCTGCAATAGAGCGATATCGTTGTCAAATTCGGGACGGCGATATCCCGGGTGTGAGAAGACTTTCCGGACCCGGAGGTCTTCCTCTCCCTCCCTTTTGTTCTCCCACAGGTCCGTCATTCCTCCCCGGACGGTGGGCAATTCCCCCGGCTGTAGGACGTGAGCAGCGGTCAGAACCCACCCGTCCCCCACCAGAGCCCCCCCACCCCGGTCCCTGCCGCTGGCGATCCACACCTGCCAAGGGAGCTCGTCGGGACCGGCTTCCCTGCCTCCGAATACCCGGCCAATCGCGGAGAACACATCACACTTGCCACAGACTGGAGGGGGGGGGGGGGGGGGGGTAAAGGGAGGGGAGAGGGAGGGGAGGAAGAGGGTGAGAGTGGAAAGGAGGGGAAGGGGGGGTAGAATGGGAGAGGATAGAAAAAAGGGAACAGATGGGGAGATGGGGAGGAGAGAAAGAGAAGAGGGGGGGGGGTTAGAGGGGGAGGGGAGAGAGAGAAGGGAGGGTGAGAATGGCAAGCAAGAGAGAGGAGAAAGGGAAAAGGGAGGGCAGGGCGGGGGATTTAGAGGGAGTGGGACAGAGAGGGGAGAGAATGTAACAAATGGCACACGATTAAGATTGTGAATAAAACAACATCCTGGAAAATCCTCAATATTGGGGAATTAGGGGAGGACATGAATAATTGGTGGAATTAGTTTATGGTAGTTTAGTCTGGCATAGTTTAGCCCAGTTTAGTTTATTGTCACATGCACCGTTACAGTGCAAAGCTATTTTGTTGCGGGCGATCCAGTTAGCGAAAAGACTATACATGATTATAATTAAGCCGTCCACAGTGTCCGGCCAAATGATGAGAGGAATAACGTTTTGAGCAAGGTAAAGTCCAGCAATGTCCGTTTAAAGATAGGGAAACCATTTACTAGGAAAGGCCGAATGGCCTGTTTCCATGCTGTGTGGCTCTGTGACTCTCAGTTAGCGGAATCAGGAACCAGCGGACGTAGGTTTAAGGTGAGGGGGCGGAAGGTTTAACAGGAACCCGAGGGGAAACTTTTCCCACACAGAGGGTGGTGGGAGTATGGAGCTGTTAGAGGAGGTGGTTGAGGCAGGGACTATGTTAGCATTGTTTGAGGCAGGTAGTTGAGGTAGTTATCACAACGTTTATCATTTGGACAGGTATGTGGGGAGGACATGTTTCGAGGGATTTGGACCAAACGCGGGCAGGTGGGGACTAGTGTAGATGGGGCATGCTGGTTGGCATCTGCAAGGGACAAGGGTTTGGAGATTGGCAGCCAGTAAGTGGATTACTCACCTGGTTTACATTTCGGAAGTGTGGCGCTCCCGGTAACAATATCCGCCCAGCTGCCATCACCTGAGCATTCGAACTCCGCTAGCACAAGATGGAGAGAAGCGAGTGGTGAGAGAGGGGCCCGGTTGGAAACAGGAAACAAAGAGTAGGGATTAACGGGTCCCTTTCAGAATGGCAGGCAGTGACTAGTGGGGTACCGCGAGGTTCGGTGCTGGGACCCCAGCTATTTACAATATACGTCAATGATTCAGATGGTACACAAAAAGCTTGAGAAACTCAGCGGGTGCTGTAGATGATAGTGCATGTCCCTTTAATTATAGATTGTGTAGCTTCCCTGACCACTCCCCGTTTATATTAATGTCTCTCCATCCCCTGGTACCTCCTCTAGTAGTTTGAACGTACAGACCATGTACAGCTAGGGCACTAGTGCATATGTAATCAATAAAGTATTAGTATAGAAACACTGTGTGAGTAACATCATTTACAGGTGCAACCGCATCTAAGGAGATAGGCAACGTTTCAGGCCAAAACCCTTCTTCAGACCCTTCTGCAACGGAATAGACTCACTCACCCAGACCTGCAACGGAATACCGCATCCTGCACTTAATGATTCAGATGATGGGATTAGGAGTAACATTAGCAAATTTGCAGATGACACAAAGCCTGGTAGGAGTGTGAACTGTGAGGAGGATGCTATGAGGATGCAGAGTGACTTGGACAGGTTGGGTGAGTGGGCAGATGCAGTTTAATGTGGATAAATGTGAGGTTATCCACTTTGGTAGCAAAAACAGGAAGGCAGATTACTATCTAAATGGTGTCAAGTTAGGGAAAAGGGGAAGTACAACAAGATCTGGGTGTCCTTGTTCATCAGTCACTGAAATTAAGCATGCAGGTACAACAGGCAGTGAAGAAAGCCAATGGCGTGTTGGCCGTCATAACAAGAGGAGTCGAGTATAGGAGCAAAGAGGTCCTTCTGCAGTTGTACAGGGCCCTAGTGAGACCACATCTGGAGTATTGTGTACAGTTTTGGTCTCCAAATTTGAGGAAGGACATTCTTGCCATTGAGTGCAGCGTAGGTTCACGAGGTTAATTCCCGGGAATGGCAGGACTGTTGTATGTCGAAAGAAAAGCTGGTCGGTGTGGGCGAGTTGGGGCGAGGTTTCCGTGCGGTATCTCTAAACTAAACTAGTGTGAACGGGTGAGCGTTGGTCGGCGCGGACTATGCGCGACGCTACGACTCTCCGCTATGGGTTTAGTGTCAACAAAATCAATTAGGACGTTACGAGAACTTACCAGAACCTTCCAGAGTGTAGTAAGGTGCGACACATTTGTACGTGTTCCTCGCTGTGAAAAGAGTAGAGGTGTGGTTTCTCCGGCCATTACGAAGGTACTGAGGGATTCCACAGTCCATTGCTTTGAGAGAGAAGAGATACATCTCAGTTACATTTGGTTTAGAGATACAGCGCGGAACAGGCCCCTTGGTCCACCGAGTCCATGCCGACCAGCCATCGCCCATTCATACTCGCACAGTTTAGAGGTACAGCGCGGAACAGGCCCCTTGGTCCACCGAGTCCATGCCGACCAGCCATCGCCCATTCATAGAAACATAGAAAATAGGTGCAGGAGTAGGCCATTCGGCCCTTCGAGCCAGCACCGCCATTCAATATGACCATGGCTGATCATCCAACTCAGTATCCCATACCTGCCTTCTCTCCATACCCCCTGATCCCCTTAGCCATAAGGGCCACATCTAACTCCCTCTGAAATATAGCCAATGAACTGGCCTCAACTACCTTCTGTGGCAGAGAGTTCCACAGACTCACCACTCTCTGTGTGAAAAATGATCTTCTCATCTCGGTCCTAAAAGACTTCCCCCTTATCCTTAAATACTCGCTTAGTTTAGCTTAGCTCAGTTTAGAGGTACAGCGCGGAAACAAGCCCCTCGGCCCATGGCGTAACCGCAATCACCCCGTACACAAGCATTATCCTACACATTAGGGACAATTTACATCATTTTACTGAAGCCTGCAAACCTGTATGTCTTTGGACTGTGGGAGGAAACAGGACGATCGGGATAAAACTCAAGCCTCCCCCTCCCCTTCTGCCCCTACACCCTCTTACCCCATCTCAGTAACTCCCTCCCCTCAGGTCCCAACACCCCCACCTCCCCGTCCATGCACCCCTCCCCTCTCCCCGCCTCCCCTCCGGCCCCTGCACCCCTCCCCTCATCTCTGTGACTCCTCTTCTCCTGCCCTACACTGCTCCCCCCAGTCTCTGTCATCCCCTTCTCTCCAGCTCCTACACCGCTCTCTCCAGCTCCGTAACCCCCTCCCCTCCGGCCCCTCCACCCCCGGGAGGAAGTGGGCGGCAAACTTACGGACACACTCAAAAGAGGAGTCATCCCAGGTGCCATCAATCTGACATTTGAACTTCTTGGAACGGGGGTGGGCATTCTGAATCTTGTCCTGAAGAGAGAGAGGGAGAGAGGGGGGGACTGAGAGGGGACGAGAGACGGGAGGGGGACGAGAAGGGGAGCGGCGGGCGGTGAGAGGAGGAGAAGGGGAGAGGAGGGAGCGCCGCACTGGGGGAGGGGAGGCGACGGGGGTGGGGGGGGGGGGGGAGGGGGAGGGAGGGCAACACTGGGATGGAGTAGAGGGGAGGGGAGGGAAGGGGAGAGGGAGAGGGAGAGGCGAGAGAAGGGGAATTGAGGGACAGAGGGATGGGAGAGGGGGGAGCAAGAGAGGTAAATATAGAGAATGGAGCGAGAGGAGGAATGGCGAGTGAGACGGGAGGGAGAGACGGGGGGTGTAGAGAGAGAGAG
>CAUPSL010001000.1:0-61470 GCA_963514005.1 Raja brachyura
GGGGGGGGGTCCCGAACTGGAACGTCACCTATCCCAGCCCTCCTGGATAGACACAAAATGCTGGAGTAACTCTGCGGGAATGGAGGCTGGTTTTTAAGGAAGAAGGGATGGGTGAGGTTTCGGGTCGAGACCCCCCTTCATTTATATTCAAGAGGGAGTTAGATGTGGCCCTTGTGGCTAAAGGGGATCAGGGGGTATGGAGAGAAGGCAGGTACGGGATACTGAGTTGGATGATCAGCCATGATCATATTGAATGGCGGTGCTGGCTCGAAGGGCCGAATGGCCTCTACTCCTGCACCTATTGTCTATGTTTCAATGTTTCAGACAGAGACGGGGGAGAGGGAGACCCGAAACGTCGCCAATTCCTTTCTCCATAGAAGCCCTCGGGCAGATGGGGCTCGTCAGCCTGGGAAGGCAGTCCATCTAGGAGAGGGAAAACTCCGATTTAAACCTCCACTGCCTTGTGGCCGTATCCAGTCATGGAAAAGGCTCCAGGAGTAAACGTGAAGAAAATCCGGAGTCGGAGCCCCTAAGGCAGTTCGTCGTTGTCTACAACCTCGCTCTGGCAGCTCCTGCGACGGCGCTGGTGCCAAACTGTAATGGCCCTGCTGTTCCTTTGGATCGATCAGTGATGTGGAGAGGGTGCGCGTGCTGCATGGGAAACAGCCTGTCCTCCATGTGACATTGTCCAGGCTTGTATCCAACCAGGATGCATCACCCATGGCCAGTCATGACCGAGATGCTGCCTCACCCGTGTGCAATGACAATAAAACTATATTAATATTATTATTAACTAAACTAACTGACACTAAACTGAAATGTACAATGACGTTGCCAGAACTTGAAGGCCTGAGTTATAGAGAGAGCTTTCGAGTTGTATCTCCAAACTGAACTTGGACACGCTAGAGGCAGGAAACATCTTCCCGATGTTGGGGGAGTCCAGAACCAGGGGCCACACACAGCTTAAGAATAAGGGGTAAGCCATTTAGAACGGAGATGAGGGAACATTTTTTCACCCTGAGAGTTGTGAGTCTGTGGAATTCTCTGCCTCAGAGGGCGGGGGAGGCCGGTTCTCTGGATGCCTCAAGAGAGAGCTAGATAGGGCTCTTAAAGATAGTGGAGTCAGGGGAGATGGAAGAAGGCAGGAACGGGGTACTGATTGGGGATGATCAGCCATGATCACATTGAATGACGGTGCTGGCTCGAAGGGCCGAATGCCTACTCCTGCACCTATTGTCTATTGTCTAATGTCTATAAACCAGTGTGGAGCTAAGGAAGATGTGGGGGTTAGAGGGACGGTGGGGAAAGCAAGTGCTGGGTGATTATAAACAGCAGCCGCCCGGAGTGGAATGAGTGGAGCAGGCAGAGCATGGAGAGGAATGTGTGTCTGACCTTGTCATAGCTCAGGTGTGAGTCAGCGCGGTGTCTGGTGGCCCTGTAGCTCTGCCCCCATCCCCCCCTCGCCCACCACCCCCTCCCCCTCCCCAGGGACCCACTCACCCCTGGCCAAGGACAGGACAGCAAACTCGCCCCCAGGGACCCCCCTCCCCCCTCCCCCGTTAGTGCATCACTGGCCACTGTCATATCATATATCATATCAGCAGGAGAGGAGAGAGAGGGTGAGGGAGAGAGTGAGAGAGAGAGAAGGTGGGGAGAGAGAGAGAGAGAGAGAGAGAGAAGGTGGGGGAGAGAGGGTGGGGAAGGGGAGAGAGAGTAGACAAAAATGCTGGAGAAACTCAGCGGGCGAGGCAGCATCTATGGAGTGAAGGGAAAAGGCAACGTTTCAGGTCGAAACCCTTCTTCAGACTGATCCTTCGCTCCATAGATGCTGCCTCACCCGCTGAGTTTCTCCAGCATTTCTGTCTGCCTTCGATTTTCCAGCATCTGCAGTTCCTTCTTAAACAAGGGGATAAAGGGAGTGGGGGGGGGGGGAGAGAGAGAGAGAGAGAGAGAGAGAGGGTTGGAGAGAGATAGAGAGAAAGAGAGGGAGAGAGAGAAAGAGAGAGTGGGGAAAGGGGGAGAGAGAGTGGGGGGAGAGAGAGTGGGGGAGAGAGAGAGAGGGGGGGAGAGAGAGAGAGAGTGGGGGGGAGAGAGTGGGGGGAGAGAGAGAGAGGGGGGAGAGAGAGAGAGAGTGGGGGGGAGAGAGTGGGGGGAGAGAGAGGGAGTGGGAGAGGGAGAGAGAGAGAGAGAGAGAAAGAGAGAGTGGGGAAGGGGGGGAGAGAGAAGGGGAGAGGGTGGGGTTATTGAAGGAGATTAGGGAGGAGGAGGGGGAGGGGGAGGAGGGGGAGGGGGAGGGGGGAGGGGGGAGGGGGGGAGGGAGGGGGGGAGACACCCCAGCCAGTGTGTGGGACACAGTAGACCGCGGGCACCCGCACATGTTTCACAACCAAGCCCAGGCTCGCCCCCGCCAGCGATCCCGTGACTCGGGAGCGCGCAGGGAATCCCGTGACTCGGGAGCGCGCCCAGGATGTGAAAAATACATTGGAAGTTTCAGCGCTGGGGCTGGGATTGGGGAAGACAGTGTGTGAGACCGGGGTGGAGTGTGAGTGGGAGCCGGGGCAGCAACTGTGTTGCCAATGTCTGTATGTATCCGTCTGTGTTGCCAGTTACAGACAGACAGACACAGGAGCCGCGTCTGTGTAACAAGTTGCTGCAACTCCACCCCTTATCTAGTCTGTATCTCTCTGTCACTCTCACGCCCCGGACGCTCAGTTCCTGACTCTCTCTCCCTCTCTCTGTTCACTCACTGATCTGTGGAGGGGTTTCTCCCTGGTTGGACCCCCCCCCCACCCCCCCTCTCCCCCCCCGCGGCTCACATGAAGGGTCCCGGGACGAGGCAGCGATGCATCAGCTCGCATCTCCGGCCCCTTCTGCCAGCGGTCCCGTTACTGCTGCTGTCCGTGTGTCAGGTACGTCCCGGGGGGGTGGGGAGTGTGTGTTTGGGGGGGGGGGGGTGGGGAGTGAGTGTTTGGGGGGGGGGGGGGGAGTGTGTGTTTGGGGGGGGGTTGGGGAGTGTGTTTGGGGGGGGGTTGGGGAGTGTGTGTATGGGGGGGGGGGTTGGGGAGTGTGTGTTTGGGGGGGTTGGGGAGTGTGTTTGGGGGGGGTTGGGGAGTGTGTGTATGGGGGGGGGTTGGGGAGTGTGTGTATGGGGGGGGGGTTGGGGAGTGTGTGTTTGGGGGGGTTGGGGAGTGTGTGTTTGGGGGGGGTGGGGGGTGTGTGTTTGGGGGGGGTTGGGGAGTGTGTTTGGGGGGGGGGTTGGGGAGTGTGTTTGGGGGGGGGGTTGGGGAGTGTGTGTTTGGGGGGGGTGGGGAGTGTGTGTTTGGGGGGGTGGGGGGTGTGTGTTTGGAGGGGGGGTTGGGGAGTGTGTGTTTGGGGGGGATTGGGGAGTGTGTGTTTGGGGGGGGGGATTGGGGAGTGTGTGTTTGGGGGGGGTGGGGAGTGTGTGTTTGGGGGGGATTGGGGAGTGTGTGTTTGGGGGGGGGGATTGGGGAGTGTGTGTTTGGGGGGGGATTGGGGAGTGTGTGTTTGGGGGGGGGGGTTGGGGAGTGTGTGTTTGGGGGAGGGGTTGGGGAGTGTGTGTTTGGGGGAGGGGTTGGGGAGTGTGTATTGGAGGGGGGGTGGGGAGTGTGTGTTTGGGGGGGATTGGGGAGTGTGTGTTTGGGGTGGGTTGGGGAGTGTGTGTTTGGGGGGGTTGGGGAGTGTGTGTTTGGGGGGGGTTGGGAAGTGTGGAAAGGGACTGGAGGTGAGTGTGTTTTGAGGGAGGGTTATGGATTGGGGGGGGTGTATGTAATGGGGAGGGGTTGGGGTCGAGTATTTTAGGGGGGGGGTTGGGGGTTGTGGAGAGGGGAAGGGGGTGTTTTGGGGATAAGGGGGTTGATGATTGCCTTGGGGGGGTGAGGATTGTGGGGTGCTTTGGGGAGGGGATTGACAATAGACAATAGGTGCAGGATGAGGCCATTCGGCCCTTCGAGCCAGCACCGCCATTCAATGTGATCACGGCTGATCATCCCCAATCAGTGCCCCGTTCCTGCCTTCTCCCCATATCCCTTGATTCCGTTAGCCCTAAGAGCTCTATCTAACTCTCTCTTGAAAGCATCCAGTGAACCGGCCTCCACGCCCTCTGAGCTGGGAATTCCACAGATTCATGACTCTCTGGGTTAAAAAGTGTTTCCTCGTCTCCGTTCTACATGGCCGACCTTTATTCTTAAACTGTGTGACCCCTGGTTCTGGACTCTGGGTGCTGCCTCACAGCGCCAGAGACCCGGGTTCGATCCCGACTACGGGTGCTGTCTGTATGGAGTTTGCACGTTCTCTCCCCGTGACCTGCGTGGGTTTCCTCCGGGTGCTCGGTTTCCTCCCACACTCCAAAGACGTGCAGGGTTGTAGGTTAATTGGCCGGGTGCATCCCGAGCGGGTGTGGGATGGGGTCGCAGGTCGCTGCGGGCTCGGTGGGCCGAAGGTTGTATCACTAAACTAGCCCAGGCGGGTAGTTACCATGGTCAGAACTGTTCCCTCGGCGATTCTCACTCCCAGCTGGAGGGGGTTGGGTCGGAACTGCCCGCCTGCAATAGCCCGGACAGTTTGGGGGGGTGGGGGGGGGAGGAGAGGAATGGGGAATAAACGCTGGCCTTTAGACGGCAAAGAATCAGAATGATTTTGTTTTAAATGTGCTTCACGTGTAGTGAGCAACCGCAGATTTTGGCTTGCACTAAATGCTGGAGTAACTCAGCGGGACAGGCAGCATCTCTGGAGAGAAGGAATGTGTCGAGACCCTTCTTCAGACCTGCATTTAAGTCCTTTCCTCCCCCAGTCTGACTCGGGCTGGTGTATTGGTCGCTAGCCCTGTCTGGGCAATTTAGTTTATTTTTGAAATGCAGCACGGAAACAGGCCCTTCGGCCCACCGAGTCCGCACTGACCAGCGATCCCCCACTATCCCACACACTGGGGAAGCCAAATGATCCTCCAAACCTGGAGTGTGGGAGGAAACCGGAGCACCCGGAGAAAACCCACGCGGGTCACGGGAAGAACGTGCAAACTCCGTACAGACCGCGCCCGGAGTCGGGATGGAACCCGGGTCTCTGGCGCTGTGAGGCAGCGACTCTACCGCTGCACCACCGTGGAAAATACTCTGTCAATCACTTTTATTTTCTTTCACCTCTCGCCACGTCCCTGGTTTGCACGTTGCAACTGGGGACGTGTGCGGAGACTTGGAGGAAGCAAGGATACAAACAGCTGGAGTAACTCAGCGGGACCGGCAGCATCTCTGGAGAGAAGGAATGGGTGGCGTTTCGGGTCGAGACATCTCTTCAGACTGGAAACACAGACTAACTCCCCCTCCCGTTCCCACACTGACCTTCCTCTCCTGGGCCTCCAAGAATGAGGCCCAGCGCAAAGTGGAGGAACAGGACCTCGTATTTCACTTGGGCAGCTCGCACCCCAGCGGTGTGAACATTGACTTCTCTAACTTCAAGTAACCCTTGCTTTCCCTCTCTCTCCATCCCTCCCCAGTCCTAGTTCTCCGACCAGTCTGCCTTCTTGATTAAATTTTAGGCCTCGTTCACCTAACTAGATGATCTATTCTACATTTTTCCTTTACCTTTCTCCCCTTTGATCTCTCGTTTTCACACCTGACCCTTCCATATCTCTTGTTTCCCTCTCCCCTGACTCGCAGTCTGAAGACGGGTCTCGACCAGAAACTTCACCCATTCCTTCTGTTCAGAGATGCTGCCTGTCCCGCTGAGTTACTCCAGCATTTTGTGTCTAGTATCTTATCTTCGGTTTTAAGCTGCAGATCCTTCCAACACATCCAAACAGCAGTGTTATTAAAGCCCTGTCCCACGGTACGAGTTCATTCCAAGAGCTCTCCCAAGGTTAAAAAAAATCAAACTCGTGGTAAGGACGGAGAATGAACGTAGCGGGTACGTCGGAGCACGGGGACGTCTCTTAGCGCTAACGGCAGGTACTCGGGAAGACTCGCTCAAACCCCTGTCCCACGGTACGAGTTCATTCCAAGAGCTCTCCCGAGTTTGCCCTGATTCGAACTCGGAGATTTACGGCAATGGCCGCTCGTCGGTACTTGGGGCTCTCCTGGACTTTTTTCAACGTGTTAAAAAATCTTCACCAGTCTTCCCGAGCTTACCTGCCGTTAGCGAGTCTTCCCGAGTACCTGCCGTTAGCGTTACGAGCTGCTAAGAGACGTCCCCGAGCTCCGACGTACCCGCTACGTTCATTCTCCGTGCTTACCACGAGTTTGATTTTTTTAAAAACTCGGGCGAGCTCTTGGAATGAATTCGTACCGTGGGACAGGTAAGCACGGGAAGACTCGTGAAGATTTTTCAACGTGATGAAAAATGTCCACGAGAGCCCCGAGTACGGACGAGCGGCCATTACCGTAAATCTCCGAGTTCGAATCGGGGCAAACTCGGGAGAGCTCTTGGAATGAACTCGTACGGTGGGACAGGGGTTTTAGGTCGAGTTCGGGCTTTCAGGAGGTGAAAGTTGAACATCAGACTGGAGAGAATTGGAACTGGCAGCAGAGGAAGGGTAGACAAAAATGCTGGAGAAACTCAGCGGGTGCGGCAGCATCTATGGAGCGAAGGAAATAGGCGACGTTTCGGGCCGAAACCCTTCTTCAGACAGGCAGCAGAGGGAGGGTGGTGATCATGAGGGGAATAGATCGGGTAAACACACAGTCTTTTTCCCAGTGTAAGGGAATTGAGAACCAGAGGACATGGGTTTAAGGTGAGGGGGGGGGGAAGATTTAATAGGAACCTGAGGGGTAACAAAGTGGTTAGACTTATTATTGTCACTTGTACTGAGGTACAGTGAAAACTTTGCGTTGAATGCTATCCAAACAGATCAGATATATGTGTAAGAAAGAACTGCAGATGCTGGTTTAAATCGAAGATAGACACAAAATGCTGGCGTAACTCAGCGGGTGAGGCAGCATCTCTGGGCGTCACCCATTCCTTCTCTCCAGAGAAGATGCCTCATCCGCTGAGTTAAGGGCCTGTCCTACAAGCATGTAACTCTATGTGATTAGCGCGACCTAACGTGGTCGCTTGAGCCGTCCGGCGTCGCGGGGCCGGTCCCACTTCGATCGCCGGAGCCGTGCGGAGTTCATCCCGTGTTCGTCCCGACATCGCGCGGGGCTCCGAAAAATGACTGTCCAAAAATTCCGCGCGGCAACGGCTTGTCAGCTCGCAGTCGCCTCGACGCATTACACACCGCCACGACATCGTGCCTCCGTGAACCTATCTGTAGGTGCCTCCTTGACCCTCTATGTGTGTGGCTCCGTGGCCCTCTGTGTGTGTGCCTCTGTGCCCCTCTCTGTCCTGGCGAACTTACCTTAAGACTTCGCTCCAAGTTCGCCTCACTTTGCGCTGCGTTGCGCCACTCACCCGACCTCCGCGCGGCCCCCGCTTCTAGTTTGATCGCGTTCATCGCATAGAGTTGCATACTTGTAGGACAGGCCCTTTTCCCCAGCATTTTGTGTCCGCCTCAGATCAGATAGAGCACGCATCATTACAAGTGCATTAGGCAGAGCAACGTGGATGGTACAGAGTGTGGAATACATGTGTCGGAAGGAACTGCAGATGCTGGTTTAAACCAAAGACAGACACAGACTTCAGACCAGTGGGAGGAAGGGACTCGACCCGAAACGTCACCCATTCCTTCTCTCCAAAGATGCTGCCTGTCCCGCTGAGTTACTACAGCCTCTGACTCGGAGGGCGGTGGAGGCCGGTTCTCTGGATGCTTTCAAGAGAGAGTTGGATAGCGATCTTAAAAATAGCAGAGTAGGGGGATATGGGGGGGACGGCAGGAACGGGGGTACTGATTGGGGATGATCAGCCATGATCACATTGAATGGCGGTGCTGGCTCGAAGGGCCAAATGGCCTCCTCCTGCACCTATTGTCTATTGTCTATTTTGTGTCTATCCGACTGCACAATACAGTTCTCGGCATTATAGCGCATCAGTTCCATAGACAATAGACATATACTGAGATACTGAGAAATGGGATACTGAGTTGGACGATCAGCCATGATCACATTGAATGGCGGTGCAGGCTCGAAGGGCTGAATGGCCTACTCCTGCACCTATTTTTCTATGTTTCTATACACCTATTTCCTTCTCTCCATAGATGCTGCCTCACCCGCTGAGTTTCTCCAGCATTTTTTGTCTAGCCCCACAGATGATGTTCACTGTCCTCAATGGGGTAGCGGTGAATCGGACAGGACCCTAGCTTTAGTTTTGGATATTTGCATATTTGTTTCGTCGTTTGCGTGATGGATTGTTGAAAGCAGATTCTGGAGCAAGGCTTGAGGAAATGAGCATAAGTTGGCATCGGGTTCAGTTCTGGAGTGTGGGAGGGAAAACCCGCGCAGGTCACAGGGAAAGCGTGCAAACTCCACACAGACAGCACCCGAGGCCAGGGTCGAACCCGGGTCCCTGGCGCTGTGAGGCAGCAACTCTACCGCTGCACCACCGTGCCGGTAAATTAGCATCAGCCGAGAGAAAAACGGAGTTAACAGTCCACGATAACGACCTCCCATTATTTTGGTGGGAAGTTTTTAACCTGAAGTGAGCCTTTAAGAGCGTCAAAGGTTTTGGGGAGAAGGCAGGAGAATAGCGTTGAGAAGGAAGGCTAGAACGGCTTAATTCTGCTCGTATGGTGTACAATTTTGGTCGCCCAATTATAGGAAGGATGTCAACAAAATAGAGAGGGTACAGAGGAGATTTACTAGAATGTTGCCTGGGTTTCAACAGCTAAGTTACAGAGAAAGGTTGAATAAGTTAGGTCTTTATTCTCTGGAGCGCAGAAGGTTAAGGGGGGACTTGATAGAGGTCTTTAAAATGATGAGAGGGATAGACAGAGTTGATGTGGACAAGCTTTTCCCTTTGAGAATAGGGAAGATTCAAACAAGAGGACATGACTTTAGAATTAAGGGACAGAAGTTTAGGGGTAACATGAGGGGGAACTTCTTTACTCAGAGAGTGGTAGCGGTGTAGAATGAGCTTTCAGTGGAAGTGGTGGCGGCAGGTTCATTGGTATCATTTAAAAATAAATTGGATAGGCATATGGATGAGAAGGGTATGGAGGGTTATGGTATGAGTGCAGGCAGGCGGGACGGGCTTGAAGGGCTGAGATGGCCTGTTTCCGTGCTGTAATTGTTATATGGTATGTCTTATGGTGTTAACCCGGTTTGTACGTTCTCCCCATGACCTCGTGGGTTTCCTCCTGGTGCTCTGGTTTCCCCCCACATCCCAAAGACGTGCGGGTTTGCAGGTTAATTGACCCTCTGTAATCCCCCCCAGTGTGTCGAGAGTGGATAAGAAAGTGGGATAACACGGAACTAGAGTGAACGGGTGGCTGGCGCGGGCTAGGTGGGCCGAATGGCCTGCGTCCGCGCGGTACCTCAAAACTAAATTAAAACTAGGATGCTGGAACGAAGTGCTGGAGGAACTCTGTGGGTCGAGTAGGTTCTGTGGTGGGAGATAGACAGGCGAAAGCATGGGATACATTAGAACTGGCGTGAACGGGTTATCGATGGTCAGTGTGGACTCGGTGGGCCGAAGGGCCTGCTCCTTTGCTGTATCTTTCAATCGATCATTTAAATCAATGTGTCTGTGTCTGTGTCTGTCTTCCCCCAGTGAGTGTAAACACGCTCGCACTGTCTAATGGAGTCGTGTTGATGCTACCTCTCACTGTATTCTGCCTGTTGTGGGTCATTTGAGTGAGCGATGGATTTTGCTTCCTTAGCCAGAAGTGCAGAAGGTTTTTGTTTTTGTGAACAGCATTTGGCACAGAGAAAGCTAACACTTGGTAAATGGCCATGGGTCAAAGGGCATTAAATCCAATGGGAGCCCCAATAGATGAATGCCTTGAGTCAAGGAGCAACAAAGGACCCTCTTTTCTGTCCCTGATTTTGCCCATTTCTCGTCTGAAGGTCGAATCTTGCTCCAGAGACTTTTCCGGTTTTTCCCCAATGCACGGAAGCAGGTTGTCCACCTCATCCGTTCACCAGAACATTCCCGCTGCTGCCTACTCGCCTACGCACGTGGGCCAATTGGTGGTGGCCCATGTGGGAGCAAAGTGGAGGGCCTGTCCCACTTGGCCGTCATTCGCGCATCACGCAGATGGCGCGCGAAGATTTTGTAGACCACAAAATCCTAGGACGCCGCACGCGACCACGTTTCACTGCCTTCGTCACCACGAACCATGCGCGTGTAATGCGCATCACGTGTGCATCACGTGCGTGTCGTGCGTCGTCACACATAAATTATGTTGCGTAAATTATGTGCAAATGACCGTAAGTGGGTGAGGCCCTTGGGGCTCTCAAGGATCTCGGGGAGAACGTGCAAACTCCACACAGACAGCACCAGAAGTCAGGATTAACGCGGGTCTCTGGGACTGTGAGGCAGTGGCTCCACCACTAAGGGGGCCACTGTGCCACCCTTAAATCATAATTCCTCCCCACTCCCCTTTCACCCACATCCCTCCCTCCGACTTTACAGCCCACACCGTTCCCTTCCCTCCTTATCTGACGCCCTTTTTCTCCTTTTCCCCTCTAGCCTTGGTTGCTCCCTTCCACCCATCCACCAATGGACCCCCCCCTGTCCCACCTCACCTGTATCCACCTTTCACCTGCCGTTGATGCAAGTCAATATTGTAACGATAACAATACGGCGTTGGAGGTCGATTCTCTGGATACTTTCACGAGAGAGCTAGACAGGCCTCGCAAAGCCCAAGTCCCACTTTCCCGAGTTGCTCACGAATTCTCCCGAGTTTTCCCCCTTGATTCAAACTGGGGGGAATGTCCGTAGCGAGTCTATCGTGCGTCCGTAGATATTTCCGAGTGGCTCGTTATGCCAGCCTTGGGTACATCGGGTAAGTCGGGACGTTTTTTCAGCATGTTGAAAAATGTCCACTAGTAAAAGAAATAGCTGGCTATTCCCGTAATTCTCCGAGTTTGAATCGGGGGGGGGGGGGGAAGAACTCAGGAGAATTTGTGAGTAACTTGGGAAAGTGGGACAGGGGCTTAAAGATAGCGGAGTCAGAGGATATGGGGGGGAAGGCAGGAACGAGGTACTGATTGGGGATCATCAGCCGCGATCACATTGAATGGCGGTGCTGACTCCTGCGTCTGTTGCCTGTTGCCGTGAAATGGTTCTGAAGATGGGCCCCAACCCGAAGACGCCACCCCTCCATCTTTCTCCAGAGATGCTGCCTAATCCGCTGAGTCAAGTCAAGAGAGTGTATTGTCATGTGTCCCAGATAGGACAATGACAGTGAGTTACTCCAGCACTCTGTGTCTTTTATTTTCTGAATGGGGATGGGGTGGGGGAGGTGGTGACTGAAGGTGCGAGAAGATGAAGGTCCTCGTTCTCATTCCCCAGCAACCTGAGGGGTAACCTTTTTACACAAAGTGGTTAGACTTATTATTGTCACATGTACTGAGGTACAGTGAAAACTTTGCGTTGAATGCTATCCAAACAGATCAGATATATGTGTAAGAAAGAACTGCAGATGCTGGTTTAAATCGAAGATAGACACAAAATGCTGGAGTAACTGGAGTACCTCGTTCTCATTCTAGGCTTGATACCAACTCAAGCCTAGATACTTTAGGAAGGAGACGAGGAATAATTTCTTCAGTCGTAGGGTGGTGAACCGGTGGAGGCCAGGTCTAAGGCGCAGAATGGCAGGTTCTTGATCAGTACGGGGGTCGGGTTACGGGGAGAATGGGGTTGAGAGGGAGAGATAGATCGGCCATGATTGAATGGCGGAGTAGACTTGATGGGCCGAACGGCCTAATTCTGCTCCGATCGCTTATGAACATGGATGCCACGTAACCCACACCCCACCCCCCCCCCATTCACACCATTTTCCAGCCCCTCCACCCCCTCCCCCACCAGTCTGCCCCCCTCCCCCACAGCTTTGCCCTTCCCCCACCCCTCTGTCCCCCGTCCCCAACTCTCCACCCCTCCCCCACCCCTCCCCCACCCCCTCCCCCACCAGTCCCCCACCCTCCCCCACAGCTTTGCCCTTCCCCCACCCCTCTGTCCCCCTCCCGAACTCTCCACCCCTCCCCCACCCTCCCCCACAGCTTTGCCCTTCCCCCACCCCTCTGTCCCCCTCCCCCACCCCTCCTCCGCTCCTCCACCTCCAGTATCGAGCCAACTGACGGCACCAAACTTTACTTTTTGCCCGAGTGCAGTTTCTTACACAGCTGCTTCCTCTTGGATCCAACAGAGCCACAAGATTCTGCCTCCCCTCCCCACCCCCCACTGTTCTTTGTCCTTCCCCTTGGACCCAGCCCGCGGCCTCTGCTCGGCCTGTCTCCCGCCGGCTATTCCATGGTTTCCCACGCTAGTTGGAGTTTGGCACGGACACCCTCCCCGGGGACTCTCCCCGTTGTGAACCTCCCCGGCCCATATGCTTTTGGTTAAGGACTTACTTGACTCATCCGCCCACTGCCCTGGCTAGCCCCGCTCTTATTGAAGGGCCTTTTGCCCACTCCAGTTTCATCCTGACGGAACACATTCCCACCAACTATCCCCCCCCCCCCCCCCCCCGGCAAACGTCGCTCGTTCTCCTGTCCACCGTGTAGAAGGTTCGTCGCAGTCACGGAGAGGTGCGACGCTGGAGCAGGCCCTTCGGCCCATCGAGTCCATGCCCACCCGTTGACCCTAAGCCTACATCAATCTCACTTTTTTTTTATTCGATCCGCATTCTTGCCAACATCCCCCAGCTGTAATTCACCCTTATCTTTGGGGTAGCACAGCGGTAGAATTGCTGCCTCACAGCGCCAGAGACCCGGGTTTGATCCTGACTACGGGCGCTGTCTGTACGGAGTTTGCACGTTCTCCCCGTGACCTGGGTGGGTTATCTCCGGGTGCTCCGGTTATCTCCCACACTCCAAAGACGTCCAGGTTTAGGTTACTTGGCTTGGTGTAAGTGTGAAATGATCCCCAGTGTGTGTGTGTAGGATAGTGTTAATGTTCAGGGGTGGCTGGTTGGTGCGGTCCCGGCTTGTCAAAGGGCCTTTTTCCTGAGCTGCATCTCCAAACTAAACTAAAGTGATCTGCGTGTGTAGGAAGGAACTGCAGATGCTGATTTAAAGCAAAGATAGACACAAATTAGGTTATCACTTTGGTGGCAAAAATAGGAAAACAGACTATTATCTAAATGGAGGCCGATTAGGAAAAGGGGAGATGCAGCGCGACCTGGGTGTCATGTTACACCAGTCATTGAAAGTAGGCATGCAGGTGCAGCAGGCAGTGAAGAAAGCGAATGGTATGTTAGCTTTCATAGCAAAAGGATTTGAGTATAGGAGCAGGGAGGTTCTACTTCAGTTGTATAGGGTCTTGGTGAGACCACACCTGGAGTATTGCGTACAGTTCTGGTCTCCAAATCTGAGGAAGGACATTATTGCCATAGAGGGAGTGCAGAGAAGGTTCACCAGACTGATTCCTGGGATGTCAGGACTGTCTTATGAACAAAGACTGCATAGACTCGATTTATACTCTCTAGAATTTAGGAGATTGAGAGGGGGTCTTATAGAAATTTACAAAATTCTTAAGGGGTTGGACAGGCTAGATGCAGGAAGATTGTTCCCGATGTTGGGGAGGTCCAGGACAAGGGGTCACAGCTTAAGGATAAGGGGGAAATCCTTTAGGACCGAGATGAGAAGGACTTTTTTCACACAGAGAGTGGTGGGTCTCTGGAACTCTATGCCACAGAGGGTAGTTGAGGCCAGTTCATTGGCTATATTTAAGAGGGAGTTAGATGTGGCCCTTGTGGCTAAGGGGATCAGAGGGTACGGAGAGAAGGCAGGTACGGGATACTGAGTTGGATGATCAGCCATGATCATATTGAATGGCGGTGCAGGCTCGAAGGGCTGAATGGCCTCTACTCCTGCACCTAATTTCTATGTTTCTAAATTGCTGGAGTCACTCAGCGGGACAGGCAGCATCTATGGAGCGAAGGAAATGGGTAACGTTTTGGGCCAAAATGTTGCCCATTTCCTTCGCTCCATAGATGCTGACGCACCCGCTGAGTTTCTCCAGCTATTTTGTCTACCTTCCTCTCTTGCTTCCCAACAGCAGTGGGAAATCAGGTCACCAACATCTGGGGAGGTCCCTTCCCTCTTTTAAACCAAAGATGTAATAAAATCATAGTCATACGGATGGAAAGAGGCTGTTCGGCCCAACTTGCCCACACCGGCCAGCATGCCCCAGCTACACTCGTCCCACCTGCCTGCGTTTGGCCCACATCCCTCTAAACCTGTCCTTTCCATGTACCTGTCCAAATGTTTCTTAAACGTTAGACAGAAATAGTTCCGGAGTAACTCAGCAGGTCAGGCGGCATCTCTGGAGAAAAAGGATGGGTGGTGTTGAAGAGCTGTAAGTGTAACAAGCAAAGATCCTATAGCGGAGCAAGATAGACCACTCCTGCTAAATGCAATGGGCTGACGTGTAGTACGCAACGGAGCGGAATGTGGGCCTTTTTGTCATCCATTTCCGTAACCCGACCCGACCCGCAGTGTAGTCAACGTTGCGGGGGAACAGTTTGTGTTAATAAATTATAATTCTGAAAATGAGGAGAAGATTTTTCCCAAAGAGCTTTTATTTTTACGAGGATGTTTCCGTAACCGGCTTCCGTCTCCGCACTAGTATCTTTGCTCCGCTATGGGATCTTTGGTGCGGAGACGGAAGCCGGTTACGGAAATGGGGGCCGGAAATGACCCATGAATCTGCCCATGACCGTACTACGTCTTTTTCGTCCAGTGGTCTATCTTGCTCGCTGTAGGGTGTTTGGTGAAAAGACCTGGAACTAATGTGGTCAACCACAAATGACCTCAGACGGGGCTTGTTGTTATAGTCCGTGCCTCGACTAGCTCCTCTGGCAGCTCGTTCCGTATTCCCACCAACCTCTGCGTGAGAACGCTACTCCTCCGGTTCCTATTGAACCTTTTTCCTCTGACCATCAACCTCTGTCGTCTGGTTCTCGATTCCCCGACTCTGGGTAAAAGACTCTGTGCGTTCACCCTGTCTATTCCACGCATTGTATACACTTGTAGACGATCATCCATCATCCTCTTGCACTTCATGGAATAAACCCCTAGCCTGCCCAACCTCTCTATCGTGTTTCTGTCGTCAGAGGGCGGTGAATCTGTTGAGTTCATGGCCACAGGTGGCGGTGGAGGCCAAGTCATTGCATACTTTTAAAGCGGAGATTGATGGATTCTTGGTTAGTAATGGCATCAAGGGTTCTGGGGAGAAGGCAGGAGAATGGGGTTGAGAGAGAAAGATAGATCAGCCATGATCGAGACTTCATGGGTCGAATGGCCCAATGCTGCTCCTATGTCTTCAGGTCTAGGGTCTTATGGCCTCCCCCTGTAGCTTATTAACATTTGCTCAGATAACTCTGCAATGTGTTATAGGAACTTTTTCCTAGAGCCCTGGCAACATTCTCGGAAGTCTTCTCTGCATTCTAAGTTAAGAGGTTGTCTATTTTGATCAACACCCAGTTCCCAACGTATGATGTGTGTTTGACTGTACTCGCTGGAGTTTAGGACGAGGGGGGACTGGTGTTGGGTGGGGGGGGGGAGGAGAGGAGGGCCTCATTAAAACTCACAGAACAGTGAAAGGCCTGGATAGAGTGGATGTGGAGCGGATGTTTACACTAGTGGGAGAGTCTAGGACTAGAGGTCGTAGCCTCAGAATTAAAGGACGTTCCTTTAGGAAGGAGATGAGGAGGAATTTATTTCGATAGGGTGTGGTGAATCTGCGGAATTCTTTGCCACAGAAGGCTGTGGAGGTCAAGTGTGGATATTTTTAAGGCAGAGATAGATAGATTGTTGATTAGTGCGGGTGTCGGGGGTTATGGGGAGAAGGCAGGAGAATGGGGTTGGGAGGGAGAGATAGATCAGCCCTGATTGAATGGTGGAGTAGACTTGATGGGCCGAATGGCCGAATTCTACTGCTGTCACTTATGAACAGTTGCTCAGATGACTCTGCAATGTGTTCTAGAAATCTGTTCTGTGGGAACCCCCGTGGGTTTCCTCCGGGTGCCCCGGCTTCCTCCCACATCCTAAAGGACATAGAAACATAGAAATTAGGTGCAGGAGTAGGCCATTCGGCCCTTCGAGCCTGCACCGCCATTCAATATGATCATGGCTGATCATCCAACTCAGTATCCTGTACCTGCCTTCTCTCCATACCCCCTGATCCCTTTAGCCACAAGTGCCACATCTAACTCCCTCTTAAATATAGCCAATGAACTGGCCTCAACTACCCTCTGTGGCAGAGAGTTCCAGAGACTCGCCACTCTCTGTGTGAAAAAAGTCCTTCTCATCTCGGTCCTAAAGGATTTCCCCCTTATCCTTAAGCTGTGGCCCCTTGTCCTGGACCTCCCCAAGAGACAGGACGTGTGGGTTTGTGGGTTAATTGGCCCTCTGTAAATGGACCTTAGACTGTTGGGGAGTGGATGAGAAAGTGGGGTAACGTGTATGAACGGGTGATCGCTGGTGGGCCAAAGGGCCTGTTTCCATGCTGCATCTCAAAACTAAACTAAACCACTCACTGGTGAGATCCAGTTTTTGTGCCTCTTGCTAATTGCCCTTGCTGAGAGGGTTCAAAGGGCGGTTCAAAACCGAGTACAGCCACAGAGTTAACATTTCTTCCCACATGCTGTATCTTTAAACAAAAACTTAAAAAAAAACCCACTAGCAGATTTGGCCTCTACCATCGTCTAATCCATCATCTGCTCTGCTGTGTGTGTGTCCGACTGTGTGTCTCTGCGTCTCTGTCTGTGCGTCTGTCCCTGCCTCTCTGTCCCCCTGCCCGTGCGTGTCTGTCTCTGCGTCTCTGTCTCTGTGTGACTCTCTGTGAGTCTGTCTCTGTCTCTGTGAGTCTGTCTCTGTCTCTGAGTCTGTCTCTGTCTCTGTGAGTCTGTCTCTGTGAGTCTGTCTCTGTCTCTGTGAGTCTGTCTCTGTGAGTCTGTCTCTGTCTCTGTCTCTGTCTCTGTCTCTGTCTCTGTCTCTGTCTCTGTCTCTGTCTCTGTCTCTGTCTCTGTCTCTGTCTCTGTCTGTGCCTCTCTGTGCCTCTCTGCCTGCTGCACCCACTCTGTGAGTCCTCCTGCTCTCTGCCTCGACAACCATGTTTTAACCCAAAATCGCATTCATTTGTTCTATATATCTCATTTTCCTCTCCCCTGATTCTCAGTCTGAAGAAGGGTCTCGACCCAAAACATCACTTATTCCTTTTCTCCTGAGGGCCGAAACGTTGCCTATTTCCTTCGCTCCATAGATGCTGCCTCACCCGCTGAGTTTCTCCAGCATTTTTGTCTACCTTTGATTTTCCAGCATTTTCCTGCAGTTCCTTCTTAAATATCGAGCATTTTGTGTCGGTCTCTGGTATAGACCAACACCTGCAGCTCCTTCCTGCACGTTAATGAACTTCTAGAGTGTGTAGGATAATGCAGATTAGCTCCTTCTCTGCACTTTTTAAGCCCCTTTTACTTGAGAGTTTAAAAGAGTCTGGGGACTTTCCGACAGTGCGTTCAACTCTCTGATTTGTGGTCCAGGGGAGATGGTGGGTGGGGAGGAGGAGGGGAAGAGAGTTACAAGTTCACTTCAGCTGTGGGGGTGGGGATGGACTCTCTGTCGGCCCGGTCGGTCCCAAGGGGTTTTTTAATGCTGCGGCAACGACTGTTGAAATTGCATCAGCTGCAGACTTAACCTGCGAGTTGCAGCCTGCCAAAAATAGCCAGCGTAGGAAGCAAAATCTCTCGGCTGTGGCCCACCAGAGCTGTCTGGGTGACTGTCCCTGCTCGGACACAGGTGGCATTATTACTGCTGGTGGGCAGTGGAGCGCCAGAGAGGCCACTGTGTGTCTCTCTCTGTCCCCATCTCTCCCACCCCTCTATCTCATCCCACTAATGGGGGAGCACAGAAGGTTAAGGGGAGACTTGATTGAGGTCTTTAAAATGGTGAAAGGGATAGACAGAGTTGACGTGGACAAGCTTTTCCCACTGAGGGTAGGGTTAGATTCAAACACGAGGGCATGACATGAGAATTAAGGGACAGAAGTTTAGGGGTAACATGAGAGGGAACTTCTTTACTCAGAGAGTGGTGGCTGTGTGGAATGATCTTCCTGCAGAAGTGGTGGAGGCAGGATCGATTGTAACATTTAAAAGTAAAGTGGATAGGTATATGGACGGGAAGGGAATGGAGGGGTATGGTCTGAGTGCAGGTAGATGGGACTAGGGGAAAATAAATGGTCGGCACGGACTGGAAGGGCTGAGAAGGCCTGTTTCCGTGCTGTAATTGTTATATGGTTATAAATAAATGGCAGAGGAGTTGAATGACTTTTTTGCAAGTGTCTTCACAGTGACACCTGTAACGTGCCTGAAATTCAAGAGAGTCGGGGGATGGAGGTTAGTGGAGTGGCTGTTACTAGGCAGAAGGTGCTTGCGAAGCTGAAATGGCGGATGGTGGACCAGTCACTGCATCCTAGGGTTCTGAACGAGCGGCTTTAGAGATGGCGGAGGCAGTGATATTTCAAGACTCACTGGAGACAGGAGAGGTCCCAGACGAGTCTCACCCTCTGGCTACCCACTCATCCTTAGAAATGTAGAAAATAGGTGCAGGAGTAGGCCATTCGGCCTTCGAGCCAGCACCGCCATTCAACATGATCATGGCTGATCATCCGAAATCAGTACCCCGTTCCTGCTTTTTTTCCCCCCCCATATCCCTTAATTCCGTTAGCTCTAAGAGCTGAATCTAACTCTCTCTTGAAAACATCCAGTGAATCAGCCTCCACTGCCTCCTGTGGCAGAGAATTCCACAGATTCACAACTTTCTGGGTGAAAGTGTTTTTTCCTCATCTCAGTCCAAAATGGCCGACCCCTTATTCTTAAACTGTGTGTGTGTGTGTGTGACCCCTGGTTCTGGCTCCTGTCCTATCCTGGTCCTCCTTGCCCTCATTCCCTCCTCCTCCAAGGTCCCTCAAAGTCACATCCACCTCTTTCAAGCCCCAAAAATGGGATAGTATCTCCCCCCCCCCACCCTCTTATGAATCACGCCCCTCCTATTCCCATACGATACAAATGCTTCTCGGTGCCACAGTGAGGGCCTGGCGTTCAGAGCTCTCCGTTTGCCTGCCAAGGACATTTTGTCCTCTTTATTGGAGAAGTTTCCAAGTTGTAGATTTTTCCTTCAAACTCTGCACACAGAGACATTTAAAACCCAGCGAGGAATTTAACCGATGTGCGTTGCAGGTGGAATCTCTAAACGTGCGAACTTTAACTTAACCCCGTGTGGGAGAGGCGTCCAGGTTATTGCCACGTGTACCGAGGTACAGTGAAAAGCGTTTTGTTGCGTGCTGTCCAGCCAGCAGAAAGACAACACATGATTACAATCGAGCCATTTACAGCGAGTCCGTTGATCTAAGAACCCAAGAGTGCTTTTCCCACCCCCACCCCCCTCTCCCGCTCCCCCTTCAAGATTCAAGAGAGTTTATTGTCGTGTGTCCCAGATAGGACAATGAAATTCTTGCTTTGCTTCAGCACAGCAAAACATAGTCGGCATGAATACAGAACAGATCAGTGTGTCCATATACCATTATATAAATATATACACACATGAATAAATAAACTGATGAAGTGCAAATAAACTGATAATGGGCTATTAACGTTCAGAGTTTTGTTTGAGGAGTTTAATAGCCTGATGGCTGTGGGGAAGTAGCTATTCCTGAACCTGGACGTTGCAGTCTTCAGGCTCCTGTACCTTCTACCTGAATGTAGCGGGGAGATGAGTGAGTGGCCAGGATGGTGTGGGTCCTTGATGATGCTGCCAGCCTTTTTGAGGCAGCGACTGCGATAGATCCCCTCGCATCCAGTGGCAAAGGCTGTCATTTTATCGGTTACCAGAGACCTGAATGGCTGCCGTAACTCATATGTTTAAGGTGAGGGGAGAAAGATTCAATAGGAACCTGAGGGCTAACGTTTTCTCATTAAGGGTGTTGGGCGTATGGAATGAGCTGCCAGAGGAGGTAGTTGAGGCAGGTACAATAACAGCATTTGGACAGGTCCATTTCCTTCGCTCCATAGATGATGCCGCACCCGCTGAGTTTCTCCAGCACTTTTGTCTACCTTCCATGGATAGGACGGGTTTAGAGGGATATGGGCCTAACCAGGGGTGGGGAGCCTTTGGTGGAAGGCCACATTAAGTTGGCTGTAATCTAATAAGGCCGCATCCAAGAAACTTAAATTAGATATACTTCAAAATGTATATTATTTAGTTAAAATAGCCCTCATGACTTACTAATGTTTTAATTGTGGCCGTCAGTCGGGAGGGTTATTTAGTTGAATCTCCTTTTACTCTTTGGTATTTTAAATACGTTCATTTTAAGATTAAAGTTAAAATAATAAAAGATGAACAAAAACATACTAATAATAATAAAAAGATTTGTTCTACAAAATTTAGATTCATTCAAAAGGCCGCACTTAATGGCTTAGAAGTCCGCATGTGGCCACAGGTTCTCTACCCCTGGGCCAAACGCAGGCAGGTGGACTAGTGTAGGTGGGGCATGTTGGTCGGTGTGGGCAAGCTGGGCTGTCTCCTTGTTTCTCTAACACGGAGCCTTAGACGTTCAACTTTAGGTGTACAGTGTGGAAACAAACAGGCCCTTCAGCCCATGAGTTGGATCAGAAAACAATGAGATCGGGGGGTAGACAGAAATGCTGGAGGAACTCAGCGGATGAGGCAGCATCTATGGAGCGAAGGAAATAGGCAACGTTTCGGGCCGAAACCCTTCTTCAGACTTATGTGAGGGTGGGGGGGGGGGGGGAAGAAGGAAGGATCGGGGGAATGACTGGAGCTGTGGAGACGAGATGGAGAAACCAGTGGAAGTCAGTGGAACCATCTAGGCTGCACCATTACATCGATGACCCCATGGACATCCCTGGCCTGGACCTGTCCCGAAACCAGTGGACAACCCTCAACCCCTTGAGGACAGGCATCGGACGCTATGGAGTAGCGATGAAGAGGTGGGGCCTCGTGGACAGTGAGCGCCCCCTGCGAGTGTGGGGACCCAACACACACAGTAGAGCACAGAGTCACCAGTTGCCCCAAACACCGGCCACGGAATGGTGAACCGCTGACTTCCACTGGTCTCTCCAAATCTGAGGAAGGACATTATTGCCATAGAGGGAGTGCAGAGAAGGTTCACCAGACTGACTCCTGGGATGTCAGGACTGTCTTATGAAGAAAGACTGGATAGACTCGGTTTATACTCTCTAGAATTTAGGAGATTGAGAGGGGATCTTATAGAAACTTACAAAAATTTTAAGGGGTTGGACAGGCTAGATGCAGGAAGATTGTTCCCGATGTTGGGGAGGTCCAGGACAAGGGGTCACAGCTTAAGGATAAGGGGGAAATCCTTTAGGACCGAGATGAGAAGGACTTTTTTCACACAGAGAGTGGTGGGTCTCTGGAACTCTCTGCCACAGAGGGTAGTTGAGGCCAGTTCATTGGCTATATTTAAGAGGGAGTCAGATGTGGCCCTTGTGGCTAAGGGGATCAGAGGGTATGGAGAGAAGGCAGGTACGGGATACTGAGTTGGATGATAAGCCATGATCATATTGAATGGCGGTGCAGGCTCGAAGGGCTGAATGGCCTACTCCTGCGCCTAATTTCTATGTTTCTATGTCTGATTAATTGACCTGGACAATGACACGTTGGCCTGGCTGGCCTCAATGGAGCTGCAGGTCTAAAAGACATTCGACAGAAGAAGAAGACGACTGTAGCTGTGGGATTTTTAAAAGTGCGATTTTTATTTCATGAAGTGGTGTGTGGCCAAGATGTCTGGTGACTGAGTGGTTGTGTTAGAAAAGGAATAAGTCTGAGTTGTAGATCTGCCTCTGACTCAGTGGAGCCAAGAGTAGCCCTGGAAAACTAATCCTTGTCAGATCCACGAACGCCAGCTGGAAGGAAGATCAGAAGCTGTTGCTTTTATTTCATTTTTAATTAACTTTAAGACGTTATTCAATGCCTGAGGGAGTCGTACAGCACAGATCCAGTCTCTTTGGCCAGCTGACCATTCGTACGCTAATCTGACACTAATCCTTTACTCCTGTCAACTCTCATCGAGTCGTTGATTCATACAGCATGGAAACAGGCCCTTCAGCCCATAGGGGCGCAAAGTGCTGGAGGAACTCAGCGGGCCAGGCAGCATCTCTGGAGAACATGGATAGGAGATAGTTCAGGTCTGGATATTTTTTTGGCATGGATAGGTGGCGCTTTGGCGCCTTCAGTTCCCCTGTCCATGTTTAGTTTAGAGATACAGCGCGGAAACAGGCCCTTCGGCCCAACGGGTCCGCGCCGACCAGCGATCCCCGCACACTACCACTATCCTACACCCACTAGGGACAATTTTTACATTTACCGAGCCAATTAACCTGCAAACCTGCACGTCTTTGGAGTGTGGGAGGAAACCGAAGATCTCGGAGAAAACCCACGCAGGTCACGGGGAGAATGTACACACTCCGTAGTCAGGATTGAGCCCGGGTCTCTGGCGCTGCATTCGCTGTAAGGCAACAACTCTACTGCTGCCTTAAGGTAGGGCTACCGCTGCCTTAAGAGGGTCCCGACCCAAAACATCCCTTTAGATTCCAACCCGAAACATCACCTATCCACGCTCTCCAGAGATGCTGCCTGACCCGCTGAGTTACTCCAGCACTTTGTGTTATTTTTTTGTATTGACCAGCATCTGCAGTTCTTTGTTTCTACCCTTCGGCCCAACCTGCCCATGCTGACCAAGATGCCCCTGCAAGATGCATCTACACTAGCCTCACCTGCCCAGGTGCCACCAAACCATTCCCACCCATTCAGTTTTCCTGTTGCCCGAACTCCAGGGGCATGTTGCAGCCACCAAATAACTGGCCAACCGCATGTCTTTAGTTTTTAGATTTAGATCTACTTTTTAGTTTAGAGATAAAGGTTGGAAACTGGTCCTTCGCCTCACTGAGTCCACGCCGGCCAGCGATCACCCCGGTACACTAGCACTATCCTACACACTAGAGACAAGTTTACAACTTGCCAAAGCCAATCCACCTACAAACCTGTACATCTTTGAAATGTCGGAGGAAACCGGAGCACCCGGAGTAAACCCACGCGGTCACAAACTCTGTGCAGACGGTACCCATAGTGGGATCGAACCCGGGTCTCTGGTGCCGTGAGGCAGCAACTCTACCGCTGCGCCACCGTGCATCTATTGCCACTGTTGAAGAAGTGTACACCAACATCAGACCCGAAACGTCACCCATTCCTTCTCTCCAGAGACGCTGCCTGCCCCGCTGAGTTACTCCATCTCTTTGTGTCTATCTTCAGTTTAAATCAGCACCTGCAGTTCCTCCCTTAGATGAATGGGTTGGATCAGAGAACAATGAGATGAGGGAAATGACTGGGGCTGTGGATTTAAAAAAAGAGCGACTTTTATTTATTAACCAGTGGGACCCGTTGGGTCCTTGTCACAAGGGAGGCCTGGTCCCCCAATGCAACCCGTACCCCAACGCAATATTGCACCACTAACCTGTAGCCCCCACGGGAGGTGTGGTCCCCCAACCCGTTGCCGAATGTAAGATTCCAGCACCCCTCTGCCTCCCCCAGCACTGGATTTAAAAAAAAAAAAATCCAATTGCATTTCCCCAATTGAAATACCAATTTGCCCTCCTCCTCCTGTCCTGCCAGGAGCTGGAGTAAGTGTTGTATGATGGCAACATTGTTGCAAATGTCAGGTGGAGGACTGTGATATCCCATCCAGGTGAAAAGTTGGTGGAAGCACAGAGTGTTCCGGTATTGCAACTTTGTATCAAAGTTTGTTGAAATCTGGCAGGAAGGATTTTAACAGTAAAAAAATCTTCTTAAAGTTTTTTAAACCTTGAAATATCAATCTTGTGAAATGTAACCTCAAATGTGAAGAAACTTGATATGAACGACCACAGGAAAAAGCTGAGTAAGATTCTGCAAACAATTTTCACGCTGTTGTGTACCGTTTTGGCATAGCTCCTGAGAGCACAGACAGACGAACAAATAAACAAGTCGAGACTTTTAATAGTACATAGATAGATGTGGTGTGGACATGAAGTATGGTGATCTGAGTGGTTATGTTAGAAGGGGAATAAGTCGGAGATTGGCAGGAGGAAATGGGGTAAATCCCACCACAACTGCTGATCCTACAACAAATCCTACCACATCTGTAGGAATGAGCGTAAAACCACACTACAACTGCTGATGAATTAAGGCTATTAATTGATCACATCTGGCGTTGTGAGCCATTGCCAGATGTTGTGGAAGCACTGGATTAACATTAAAATCCAGCTGGTTTACACAAGTACTTTGTGGGAGGAAACATTAGCTCCAGAGGGATGGCAATTACGCTGTTCGGATCTGCCCTCTGAAAACCCCTTCAGGCTTTAGCATGGGTACAGACCCTTCAGCCGACCAAGGACTTGATGGGCCGAATGGCCTAATTCTGCTCCTATCCTTTATGAACGTGAATCTTGACTTTACCCTGGAGTCAAAAACACATGGTCTGAAGAAGGGTCTCGACCCATTCTATCTCTCCAGAGATGATGCCTGGCCCGCTGAGTTACTCCAGCATATTGTGTCCACGGTGTAAAGCAGCATCTGCAGTTCCTTGCTGTGCTGACTCACTGGTTGTGTTCAGGCTCATCGTCCAGCTTGTCTTCCTACACACTTTAGTTGTACTTCAATTGCCTGTCCTGTCTCCAACCGCTCTCAGTGAGCCTGCAATAAGGTCATAAGGGATAGGAGCAGAATTAGGCCATTTGGCCCATCGTCCTTTCCGCCATTCAATCATGGCTGATCTATCTCCCCCCTCAACCCCATTCTCCTGCCTTCCCCCCATAACCCCTGACACCCGTACTAATCAAGAATCTATCTATCTCTGCCGTAAAAATATCCATTGATGACCTCTACAGCCTTTTGTGACAAACAATCTCACAGATTCACCCCCCTCTGACTAAAGAAATTCCTCCTCACCTTCTTCCTAAAGGAACCTCCTTTAATTCTGATGCTATGACCTAGACTCTCCCACTAGTGGAAACATCCTCTCCACATCCACTCTATCCAAGCCTTGCACTGTTCAGTACGTTCCAATGAGGTTCCCCCTCATCCTTCTAAACTCCAGTGAGTACAGGCCCAGCGCCCGGGCATGTTTTGCTCACTTTTAGCGCCGAGGAGACCTATGGCCTGCAAGTGGAGAGTTTGTGGAAGGGGGGAGGAGAGGGGGGACGGGACGGGACGATTTCTGTAAGTTACAAGCACTAAATGTCTCTCTCTTCTTCTTCCAGCTGTCCAGCCAGGCTCCAGGAGGTAAGCTTTGATGCACACGTGATCCAGAGTTTATTTCTGGGCAAAGATAGGTGGCCGGGGGAGGGGCAGACCTGCCGGGACTGAGCGCCATCCTAGTGTGTCCAAGTGCTGCACCTCTTCCCCCTTCCCTCCCCCGAGCAGCCACTCACACACCCGATTAGTCCCCCTCCCATTCCCACGCTGACCTTTCTGTCCTGGGCCTCCTCCAATGTCAGAGTGCGGCCCAGCGCAAATTGGAGGAGCAGCACCTCATCTTTCGCTTGGGCAGCTTACACCCCAGCGGGATGAACACTGACCTCTCTAACTTCAAGTAACACTTGCTTTCCCTCTCTCTCCATCCCCTCCCCCACCCTAGTTCTCCGACTAGTTCCACTGCCCTCCTGATTAAATGTTACTGATTGTGTGCCTCATTGTCACCTTCCCCTCAGCTCACAACGAACCGTTCCACATCTCCTTGGTCATCGGCCCCTTTGATCTGTGTTTTCCATATCTCTGTCTCCCTCTCCCCTGACTCTCAGTCCTTCCAACACATTCCCTCTCCCTCTCTGAAGAAGGGTCTCGACCTGAAACGTCGCCTATCTCCTTCGCTCCTTAGATGCCGCTGCACCCGCTGAGTTTCTCCAGCTTTTTGTGTAACTCTCTCCCCCTCCTCCCCCTCCCTCCCCCCTCTTCCCCCTCCCCCTCTCCTCCCCCCTTCCTCTCCCCCTCCCCCCTTCCTCTCCCCCTCCCCCCTTCCTCTCCCCCTCCCCCCTTCCTCTCCCCCTCCCCCCTTCCTCTCCCCCTCCCCCCTTCCTCTCCCCCTTCCTCTCCCCCTCCCCCTCCCCCCCTCCCCCTCTCCTCCCCCCTTCCTCTCCTCCCCCCTCCTCTCTACCCCCTCCCCCTTCCTCTCCACCCCATCCGCCCCCTCCCTCTCCCCCTCTCATCCCCCCCTCTCTCTTCCTCTCCCTCCCCTCTCTCATATAATAAAGTTCTACTAAGTGTGGGGTCCACAGTAAGGCTTGGCCTCAGCATGGTGACCCAGCGAGACGGGTGATGTGTGTGTGTCTGTTCCCCCAGTCGTGCCGTTTGAGGAGGTGTGGAACCGGAGCTACTGCCGCACCATCGAGGTGCTGGTGGAGGTTGTGCGGGAGTTTCCCACCGAGTCCGAGTGGATCTTCAAACCCTCCTGCGTCCCCCTCCTGCGCTGCGCCGGTTGCTGCGGGGACGAGAAGCTGCGATGTACGGCACGGGACGTGTACAACATCACCATACAGGTGAGGGGTATAACATCAACCGACAGATGAGAGGACATGTACCATCAGTAAATTGTCCCTAGTGTGTAGGATAGTGTTTACGCGGTGATCGTTGGTCGGCACGGACTCGTTGGGCCGAAGGGCCTGTTTATCTGAGGAAAGACATCCTTGTCCCAAATCTGAGGAAAGACATCCTTGCCCAAATCTGAGGAAAGACATCCTTGCCATAGAGGGGGTACAGAGAAGATTCACCAGACTGATTCCTGGGATGTCAGGACTTTCATATGAGGAAAGATTGGATAGACTCGGCTTGTACTCGCTGGAATTTAGAAGATTGAGGGGGGATCTTATAGAAACTTACAAAATTCTTAAGGGGTTGGACAAGCTAGATGCTGGAAGATTGTTCCTGATGTTGGGGGAGTCCAGAACAAGGGGTCACAGTCTAAGGATAAGGGGGAATTCCTTTAGGACCGAGATGAGAAGGACTTTTTTCACACAGAGAGTGGTGAGTCTCTGGAACTCTCTGCCACAGAGGGTAGTTGAGGCCAGTTCATTGGCTATATTTAAGAGGGCGTTAGATGTGGCCCTTGTGGCTAAAGGGATCAGGGGGCATGGAGAGAAGGCAGGTACAGGATACTGAGTTGGATGATCAGCCGTGATCATATTGAATGGCGGTGCAGGCTCGAAGGGCCGAATGGCCTACTCCTGCACCTATTTTTCTATGTTTCTATGTTTATCCGCTCTATGTCTAAAGTGAACTAACGTAAGAGTAAAAGGCTGCGGGCGTGTGGCTGGGTACTGAGCGGGCGACTGTGGGGAAAACCCCTCGTGCTTCAAGGGTAACCAGCCCGGTGTTTTCCAGGTCATTAAGTTAAAGCCTTTGGAGCAGGTGACCAGGCCCGAGGAGATGACCTTCATGGAGCACAGTAGCTGTGAATGCCGGTGAGCAACGAGCGGGGTTGGTGGGTGGCCTATGTGCTGACTGGTTAAAGTGGGGAGAGGGGAGGGAGGGGGGGGGCTCATTCACAGGTTCATGGGTTCGCTGCAACCCCCTGCCCCCACCCCCCCCCCGACAGGAATACTCCTCCAGGGAGAACAGTTAAAGAGTCTGAAGAAGGGTCTCGACCCGAAGATGTCCTGGTTTGTAGGTTAATTAGGTTTTGTAAATCGCCCCATAATGTATAGACCATGCGATGCTGGTCCACTAGTGTGAACAGCACGCACACCGTGGGCTGAAGGGCCTATTTCCACGATGTTGGTTTCAAACTAAACCATTGTCCATTGACTATTGCGACATTTAAGAAACATTTGAACAGGTACACGGATTGGTCAAGTTTAGAGGGATGTGGGCCAAATGTAGGCAGGTGGGATCATAGAGTGATACAGTGTGGAAACGGGCCTAACTCCCCCACACCGGCCAACAATGTCCCATCTACCCTGGTCCCACTTGCCTGCGTTTGGTTCATAGCCCTCCAAACCTGTCCTATCCATGTATCTGTCCAACTGTTTCTTAAACGTTGGGATAGTCCCAGCCTCAACTACCTCCTCTGGCGGCTCGTTCCATACACCCACTGTGTAACTGTGTGAAAAAGTTACCCCTCGGATTCCTATTAAATCTTTTCCCCTTCATCTTGAACCTATGTCCTCTGGTCCTCGATTCCCCTACTCTGGGTAAAAGACTCTACCCGATCTATGTCTCTCATGATTTTATACACCTCTATAAGATCTCCCCCCATCCTCCTACGCTCCATAGAATAGAGACCCAGCCCACTCAACCTCTCCCTATAGCTCACACCTGCTAGTCCTGGCAACATCCTCGTAAGATGGGGCATGTTGGTCAGGGTGGGAAAGTTGGGCCGAGGGTCCTGTTTTCATGCTGTAACGTGACACTGACTCTATAGCTGTTTAAGAAAGAACTGCAGATACTGGAAAATTTGAAGGTAGACAAAATTGCTGGAGAAACTCAGCGGGTGAGGCAGCATCTATGGAGCGAAGGAATAGAAACGTCACCTATTCCTGCAGCTCCATAGATGCTGCCTTGCCTGCTGAGTTTCTCCAGCAATTTTGGGATGTGGGAGAAAAACAGAAAAAACCCACACTGTCACATGGAGAACGTGTAAACTCCACATAGACAGCATTCTAAAGTCTCGTGAACGCCTCTCCCTGGAGCCAAAACTCAAAGTGCTGGAGTAAGTCGGTGGCTCGGGCAGCATTTCTGGAGGACATTTAGTTTAGTTTGGAGATACAGCATGGAAACAGGCCCTTCGGCCCATTGAGTCCCCACGTACTCTAGTACTATCCCACACACACTGGGGACAGTTTACAGAAGCTAAAAAATCTACAAACCTGTATGTCTTTGGGATGTGTGACGAATCCGGAGCACCCGGAGTAAACCCACGCGGTCACGGGGAGAGCGTACAATCTCCTTCCAGACAGCACCCGTGGTCAGGATCGAACCCGGGTCTCTGTCGCTGTGCCACCTTTCCCTTGCAACAGACGTAACTTAGAAAAAGTGCTGGACAGATATTTAAACAAGATATTTACTGGGTCGTAAGGTCAGAAGGAATAGGTGTAGAATTAGGCCATTCGGCCCATCAAGTCTACTCCACCATTCAACCATGCCTGATCTATCTCTCCCTCCCAACCCCATTCTCCTGCCTTCTCCCCATAACCTCTGACACCCGCACTAATCAAGAATCTATCTATCTATCTCTGCCTTAATAATATCCACTGATCCACCAGGGCTACCGTTAGAGGAGAAAAGAGTTGGATAGCAGTCGACGTGCTAGCAAGTCTAAGATGGGTAGAATGGCCTCTTTTGGAGGTGTGTTGTATAACACTTCCCTCTTATATATCTCTCCTCTGTTTCAGACCAAGGAGGAAACGATTGAAAGGCGACAGGTACGTAAATCCCAGTCTAGGTTCAACATCCTGGAATTAATCTGGAAAACTGTGACGTTTGCTGGATCTTAGAATAATGAGAGGGGATCTTGTAGAAACATAACATTCTTAAGGGATTGGACAGGCTAGATGCAGAGAACATGTTCCCGATGTTGGGGGAGTCCAGAACCAGGGGTCACAGTTTAAGAATAAGGGGTCGGCCATTTTAGAAACATAGAAACATAGAAATTAGGTGCAGGAGTAGGCCATTCGGCCCTTCGAGCCTGCACCGCCATTCAATATGATCATGGCTGATCATCCAACTCAGTATCCCGTACCTGCCTTCTCTCCATACCCTCTGATCCCCTTAGCCACAAGGGCCACATCTAACTCCCTCTTAAATATAGCCAATGAACTGGCCTCAACTACCCTCTACGACAGAGAGTTCCAGAGACCCACCACTCTCTGTGTGAAAAAAGTCCCTCTCATCTCGGTCCTAAAGGATTTCCCCCTTATCCTTAAGATTTGGACTGAGATGAGGAAAAACGTTTTCACCCAGAGAGTTGTGAATCTGTGGACTTCTCTGCCACAGAAGGCAGTGGAGGCCGATTCACTGGATGTTTTCAAGAGAGTTGGATTTAGCTGCTAGGGCTAACGGATTCAAGGGATATGGGGAACTGGGTAGTGATTGTCGAGGATCAGCCATGATCATATTGAATCATGGCTCGAAGGGCTGAATGGCCGGCACCTATTTTTGATGTTTCTAAATTTTACGTAACGGGAAAATGTTTTCTTTCAGGAGAAGCGGCAAGAGGAGAGGTCACCGGAGGAGGATCAAGCTAGACGACGAGCCTGAACACAACCAGTGAGTATGCAATAGCAAGGAACTGCAGACGCTGGTTTACAGTGAAGATAGACACAGAGTGCTGGAGTAACTCAGCGGGACAGGCAGCATCTCTGGAGAGAAGGAATGGGTGACGTTTCGGGTCGAGACGCTTCTTCAGACTAAGAGTCAGGGGAGAGGGAGACAGAGAAATGGAAGTCTGAAGTCTTTTTTGATATTTGATATCAAGTATAAAATATATTTTATAAAAATATGAAGGATATTTGAGTCTGAAGAAGGGTCTCGACCAGAAACGTCGCCTACTCCTTCTCTCCGTAGATGCTGCCCACTCATCCGCTGAGTTTCTCCAGCATTCTTTGTCCACAAGAGATATATTTTAGGGTAAGGTGTGAAAACGAGAGATCAAAGGGTATCACGCAGTCAGTCCATGCGTACAGAAGATACGAGGAACAGCAGATGCTGAGGCCTTGCGTAGAACTTGGATCTTTGGGGCGGCACAGAAGCGCAGCGGTAGAGTCACTGCCTCACAGCGCCAGAGACCCGGGTTCGATCCTGACTGCGGGTGCTGTCTGGACGGAGTTTGCACGTTCTCCCCGTGACCTCTTGGGCTTTCCCAGGGTGCAGCGGTAGCAGGCACGTGCCGTGAGTAATTACTCAGGGTAGGCACTCAGTCCGCTTTTAAAAATTAAACCGCGCATGCGCAGATTGGTCTCTCCGTTAAATAAATAAATAAATAAAAAGCAGTGACATTTCAATTTGCCCTTCCTAGGCTTCCTAGTCCTAGACCAATTGGGGGAACAGTTCCTTTCACAGTGTGTGGAGAGTCTGGGGTAAAGTTGTGGGGAGGGCACGAGTGTTGAGAAGGAGGGTGTCGGGGATACTGCCAGTAACTCACTCACTCACAACTAGCGCAGCTCTCTGGGCACGAAGCCACGCACTGTAGCTGGGGATAGAAGCAGCTCGGGGAGCGGCCACCGGGACCCAACAGCAGAACTGGCCGCCACTTCAGCGCCTTCTGCCGGCCCGCTCACCTTTGGCAGTGCTCTCCATCGGAACACCTGTCACCTGCCGTTCGCCGACTTCGCTCATGTCATCGGCTTCCTGCAAATCCTTAAATTCCCACAGGTGCTAAGATGGCGGCTGGTTCCGCTGTCCAGCCCGGCGGCCGTTCAGCCACACGAGTTCTCTCACTCTCCCCCCCCCCCCCCCCCCCCCCCCCGGCCTCAATGCCTTGTCATTGCACGCCTCCGTGCAAGGAGCGTCGCAAGTGGCATTATTCCAATCCCCCTCATTCTTAACATTAGTGCCCCGCAACTTTACCCCGGGCCAGACTCGCCAACTGCTTGGAAAGGAGCTCTCCCCCCCACCCCCACACCCCGGGAAATACAGTATTTAAAAACATAAACACAAAATGCACTTACCACATTATTGCTATACAAACTCCATTCTTCTCTCTTTGTTACCTAAGATACACTTAAAATATTGACAAATCATATTTGAAAACCCCGCCAAGAAACTGAAAACCATATTTGAAAACTCCGCAAAGGCAGAATTTCAGCTGCCTTCAGCCCCGCTTGAAACTGACGGCTTCAGGCAGCGCTGACGGCACGTGGGCTGCACAGAGCTTCCCGTGTTACAAGCGCTGCGGATGAAAGGCACGGAGAATTATGCCTACCTAAGAGATCGATTTACTATTTTGTTATTTATATTTAGTTATTACTATGTTATAATTTTAGTCGGGGTAGGCAGTGCCTACCTTGCCTACCCTGACGGCACGTGCCTGAGCGGTAGAGCTGCTGCCTCACAGCGCCAGAGACCTGGGTTCGATCCCAGCTATGGGATGCTGTCTGGCTGTACGGAGTTTGTACGTTCTCCCCGTGACTGCGTGGGTTTTTCTCCGAGATCTTCGGTTTCCTCCCACACTCCAAAGACGTGCAGGTTTGTCGGTCAATTGGCTTCAGTAAAAGATTGTAAATTGTCCCGAGTGTGTAGGTTCTTGCTAGTGTGCGGGGATCGCTAGTCGGCGTCGACTCGATGGGCCGAAGGTCCATTTCTGCACTGTATTTCTAAACAAAACTAAACAAGGATGGAGAGTTTTTTTTCCTTTAGCTTAGGGGGGTTTTATTTTTTTTTCTACATTTATAAATTTTCTTTTAAAGATTTAACATAGAGACCGGGAGGTCTATATTCAATGTGTATTTTGACACTGGTCTCATATTAGGTTATACCTGTTATTAATGTAATCCTGGTCCCTGTGTATCAATATCATTGTTAAGTTTATCATTATTTTTGTTCTTTTTTTATGTTTTGTTTTTGTTTTTTGTAAGAAAAACCAATAATAAGATTTTAAAAGCAAGAAAAGGGTGAAGTAAATCAGCGGGTCAGGCTAAAGGCATCTGTGTAGGGAATGGGTGGACAACAGGTATCCCCTCCAGAGTTGCTGCCTGTCCCGCTGAGTTACTCCAGCATTTTGTGTCCATCTTCAGTACACAATGCCAGACACGTACTCACCAATGCCCTACATAACTGAATCGTTATCTCCCAAACGCATGCATTGAATTGTTCCAGCAAAGAACAATAACATTCTCTAAGCCTTCCTAAATGCTTAATGTGGCAGCGTACTAATCTCTCAGGTCAGGTCGGAGGTGAGTTTCCCCCCCCCCCCCCCCCCCCCGCCACGGGTACCTTGTAATCCCGTGCCACCTGCTCCATGGTCGGATAGTCGGCGACTAAACCGTCTCGCCCACTTGGTTTGCCAGGTGAGGAGGGGGCTGAGGACCAAAAACAAGACCTGTCAAATGGCGGATGAGCTTCTAGCGAGCCAACGGCCATCCACACACCTCAGTAGAAGTTGCGATCACTGTCGTACACAGCATTGTAAGGAATGATGATAAACCACACAGACGGACACACACACACACACACACACACACCAAAATCCTAGACTTCCAGCAGCGGATGTCCGCAGGAACTGGAGGACAGAGATGTGTGGTGCGTCCGTCACCGTTCCCTTTGGAAACCAGCTCCACTACGTTGCTAATGTTTTCAACGATGACGACTGAGTGAATGCTAATCTTTAGTGAATTACACACCAGGATACCCAAACCCCCCCTGTGGTCTCACTGTTTAGATAAAGATTCCCGTGTTACTGTATTAAATGAGATTACATCGTATCCCATTTACCACGTCGTTCACTGCTCACTTCATCTAATCATATCAGCCGGAAACCACCTTGTGTCCTATATAACAATATTCCCATATAAAATTCTTAAAGGATTGGACAGGAATATTGTTTCCCCGATGTCGGTGTTGTAAATTGTCCCCAGTGTGTAGGATGGTGTTAGTGTGCGGGGATCGCTGATCGGCACGGACTCAGTGGGCCGAAGGGCCTGTTTCTGCTCTCTATCTCTAAAACTAAAATCACCCACTTCTCCGTGGAAAAAGTTTTCCCTCGAGTCCCGATTAAATCTCCCCCCCTTCCCCCGCCACCCCCAACTTAAACTTAAACTGGTTCTCGATTCCCCTACTCTGGGTAAAAAACTCTTTGTGTGTTTATCCGATCTATTCTCCTTGTGATTTTACACACCTTGAAGGGCGGCACAGTGGCTGCCTCACAGCGCCAGGGACCCGGGTTCGATCTCGGCTACGGGTGCTGTCCACGTGGAGTTTGCACGCTCTGCCCGTGACCGCGTTCATCCGGTCTATTCCCCTTGTGATTTTATGCCCCTCGAAGACACCGAGCCAAAAGACATCCCCTCCCTATGCATACTCTCTCTCTCTCTCTCTATCTCTCTCTCTCTCTCCATCTCTTCCATTTCCAGATGCCCCACAGTGCGGAGAAAGCGACCCCAGACGGTGTGAGAGAAGGAGGGGCGATGGTGGACACGGGAGCCGGCGAACCGAGAAACCGTCTGAACCGCGGGGAGACTTTGAGGAGGAAACGTGTCGTTGCCGATGAAGAATGGTGACGGCTTCCGTCTGCTGCAGGGACTGAGGGGGGGGGGGGGGGGAATGATCCTTGTACTTCCTAATGTGACTATCCTCGGTGAATGGGAGCCCTCTCACAGAGAAAGTGGGGAGGGGAGTGGAGGAGAAGGAGGTGGCAATCAGGACCATGTCCCTCTTACAAACTTTCAAAACAGTGGCTTCACCCCACCCCACCCCAGAGCCGCTCGTATCCATCAAACGCGGTGTAAATGCTGTGCGGCACGGTGGCTCAGTGGTAGAGTTGCCGCCTCGCAGCGCCAGAGACCCGGGTTTGATCCTGACTACGGGTGCTGTCTGCACGGAGTTTGTACGTTCTCTCCCCGTGACCTGCGTGGGTTTTCTCCGGGTGCGCCGGTTTCCTCCCACACTCCAAAGACTTGCAGGTCAATTGGCTTCTGTAAATTGCCCCTGGTGTGCGTAGGATAGCGTTAATGTGCGGGGATCGCTGGTCGGCGCGGGCCGAAGGGCCTGTATCTCTAAACTAGGTTAAACTTGGCTGTAGAGAGATGTCGGCATCAACAGTGCAAATGTACTCCACGTTATCCAAGCAGCGTCACTGAAGTCGAATATCACAGCGTTGCATTAGATGAGAGCTTGTATATAGTAAACCCTCCTTATAGCAGACCACAGTGGGGGCGGGGGGAAGTGTCCGTTATTGACCATTGTCCACTATAACAGAGTAAAGTATTATGATTGTACAGGTCCACCACTGATTATCCGGCACCCTTCGTTCTAGAGCCTTGCCGCATTATCTGTTTTGGCGGGCCAACAGATGATCACAATCACAATCCGTTGAATTCGTCACATAAAGTGCAAGTACAATGATAGAGGACACACAAAAACACACAAAATATTTTTACACAAACATCCGCCACAGCATTCATCACCGTGGTGAAAGGCACAAAAATTGGCTAGCCCTCCTCCATTTTCCCCCGTGGTCGGGACCTCCACCCTGCGGGCGTCCAGATGTTCAGACAAGGTAAAAAACGGACACGCTTGCAGCGCCCCCACCGAGATGTCCCGGCCTCGGTGGGGCTGAGATACCGGCTGGCAAAGTCGGCCGTGGAAGTCCCGATGAGGGCGAGGTTAGCTGCCTCACCTGGCCTAGCCATCACATTTTTGAGGGGGGTTTCTGGGGGATCATGTCAAGTGCGCTCTCGTGATTTTGTCCGGATTAAAGGAGGTGTTGGACCCGCAGTTGCCCAAATATCAGTGGTTGGCCTGTATAAGTATTCTCAGTGGGCCGAAGGGCCTGTTTCTCTGCCGTATCTCTAAACCAGGTGCAGCAGCATCTATGGAGCGAAGGAAATAGTAAACGTTTCACCTGAAACATTTTCTATTTCGTTCGCTCCATAGAAGCTGCCTCACCCGCTGAGTTTCTCCAGCACTTTTGTCTACCTTCGATTTTCCAGCATCTGCAGTTCCTTCTTAAACTAAACCCAGATCACTTGCATTTCCTCTGGATGCTCCGGTTTCCTCCCACACATCCCAAAGACGTGCTGCTTTGTAGGTTAATTGGTTTCTGCAAATTGTCCCTGGTGTGTAGGGAGTGGCTGAGAAAGTGGGGTAACATTAGAACAAGTGTGATCAGTGGTCGGCGTGGACTGAAGGGCCAGTTTCCACGCTAAAACTGAAGATTCAGGCAACTTTCAGTGCCGAAAGAGACAGGGTTAATGTTTCAGGTCTGCTCTAGTGTCGTAAGAAGAGATTAGTAATATGAGGAGCCAGGAGGCAGACTAGCCTTATCACTGCAGACACTTAATCCATGCAGGGCCATCAGACCTGTGTGTACTGATCTGCCCTGTGGTTGATGCTGGGCGATAGGACAACATTGGCCTTCCATCGAGCCCATGTTTCCTGTTGTGACTAGCATGAAGTAATTCCCCAACTAATGGAAGTATCTGTAGATATCGGAGTCACCTGCGCTTTTATCCTTATCTAGACCACTCGTCTGCTCCTGCATGTGTCTGCCCGCAAGTTAATGTTTGATGTCACTTTGTTGACCGTATCTCATCTCATTCCTCGGGAGAGTCTGGCTTGGATCCAGCACTGAGGTGGGGCTTGTGGATTCAAACCCAGAATTTAAGATTGTGGGCAGCACGGTGGCGCAGCGGTAGAGCTGCTGCCTCACAGCGCCAGAGACCCGGGTTCGACCCCAGCTATGGGATGCTGTATGGAGCTTGTACGTTCTCCCCGTGACTGCGTGGGCTTTTCTCCGAGATCTTCGTTTTTCTCCCACACTCCAAAGATGTGCATGTTTGTAGGTTAATTGGCTCGGTAAAAAAATGTAAATTGTCCCTAGTGTCGGATAGTGTTAATGTGCTGGTCGGTTCGGACTCGGTGGGCCGAAGGGCCTGTTTCCGCGCTGTATGTCTAAACTATCTGCGGTGTCCCTACCTCCTGGTGCACAGACGATGGTGTGTGAGCTCAACAACAAATCTTCTCTCCCTCGTCGCTAAAATCTACCTCTTTCATCATGCATCTCCTCTCCGCCACAGTGTCAAACCTTGTTAGAAGCAGCCTTGCCCAAAGCTTTTTAAATTGGGAACTGCGCTATATGCTACGGTTAATCACCTCCAATGCTGTCTGTGTGGAGTTTGCATGTTCTCCCTGCAACCGCATGGGCTTCCTTCGGGTGCTCGGCATTTCCTCCCGCATCCCAAGGATGTGCAGGTTGGTAGGTTATTTGGTCGCTATAAATTACCCCGAGTGTAGATGGATTATAGGGGAACCAAGAAGGAGTTGATCAGAAGATACACACCAAAAACAGGAGTAACTCAGCGGGTCAGGCAGTAGCCCTGGAGGAAAGGAATAGGTTACGTTTCAGGTCGAGACCCTTCTTCAGACCTGGGCAGTGGTAAAGTTGCTGCCTTACAGTGCTTGCAGCACCGGAGACCCAGGTTTGATCCCAACTACGGAGTTTGTACGTTCTCCCCGTGGCCGCGTGGTTTTTCTCCGAGATCTTCGGTTTCCTCCCACACTCCAAAGACGTACAGGTTTGTACGTTAATTGGCTTGGCGTATGTGTAAATTGTCCCTAGTGTGTGTAGAGTAGTGTTAATGTGCGGGGATCGCTGGTCAGTGCTGACTCGGTGGGCCGAGGGGCCTGTTTCCAAGGACCCCGACAGCCCTTTCAGGTTAGGCAGAGGTTCACCTGCACCTCCTCCAACCTCGTCCACTGTATCCATTGTTCAAGATGTGAACTCTGATACATTGGCGAGACAAAACCGAGACTGGGCGATCGTTTCGCTGTACATCTTTGCTCAGTCAGCCTGTCCATTGCCTTGTCTAACTTCAAGTAGCCCTTGCATCCCTTCTCCCTCTGTCCCACCCGCACCCAAGTCACTGTATGGGCTTCAAAGTCGTCTTGTGGAGTCTCATTGTCTGTAACTCATTTTCACCTAGCCCACAGCTAACAGTGGCCTGTTTCCTTGATCATTGTTACTTTTTTGCCTATCTTTCATTCATTTGTTCTATATCTCTCTATATCAAGTCAAGTCAAGTTTATTCGTCACATACACATACGGGATGTGCAGCGAAATGAAAAGTGGCAATGCTCGTGGACTTTGTGCAAAAGTAAACAAACAGAATCACATATTCTTTTGCATATTGTGGGGGGAAGAAAAAAGGAATAGAAACCAGTAGAATGGTCCAGTAAACTTAGTCGCTGGTGAGATAGGAGTTTACAGACTAAAGGCCTCTGCAAAAAGAAACTCCTTCTCATCCTCTCCGTTCTCACAGCATAGCAACGGAGGCGTTTGCCTGACCATAGCAGCTGGAACAGCCCGTTGCTGGGGTGGAAGGGGTCCCCCATGATCTTGTTGGCTCTGGAGTTACACAACCTGATGTATAGGTCCTGCAGGGGGGGGCGAGTGTAGTTCCCATAGTGCGTTCGGCCGAAAGCACTACTTTCTGCAGAGCCTTCTTGTCCTGGGCAGAGCAGTTCCCAAACCAAAACGTGATATATCCGGACAAGATGCTTTCCACAGCCGCTGAGTAGAAGCACTGGAGGATCCTCGGAGACACTCTGAATTTCCTCATTTGCCTGAGGTGGTAAAGGCGCTGCCTTGCCTTACTCACTATCACTGTCTATATCTCCCGTTTCCCTTTCTCCCTCAGTCTGAAGAAGGGTGTCAACCTGAAACGTCACCTGTTCCTTCTCTCTAGAGATGCTGCCTGACCCGCTGAATTACTCCAGCTTTTTGTGTCCAACTTCAGGCTGCGAGGTGTCCCAGGTTATATGTATACGTGAGAAATAATGACTGAGCCGATGCAATAGTAATCCAGGTGATGCTGTTGAATGGGGTCACACCCAGTATCATGCAAAGTTGAGATACAAGGAACTGCAAGTGCTGGTTTATAATTTTAAAAAAGGACACAAAGTGCTGGAGTAACTGTGGCACGGTGGCGCAGTGGTAGAGTTACTGCCTTGCAGCGCTGGAGACCCGGGTTCGATCCTGACTACGGTTGCTGTTTGTACGGAGTAACTACGTTCTCCCCATGAGTTTTCTCTGAGATCTTTGGTTTCCTCCCACACTCCAAAGACGTACAGGTTTGTAGGTTAATTGTTGGTGTATGTGTAAATTGTCCCTAGTGTGTGTGTAGGGTAGTGTTATTGTGCGGGGATCGCTGGTCAGTGCAGACTCGGTGGGCCGAAGGGCCTGTTTTTCCGCTGTATCTCTCATCTAAACTAAAACTAACTGAACAGGTCAGGCAGCCTCTCAGGGGATTTTTTCTACAGATGCTGCCAGACTCCCCTATGAGTTACTCCAGCACTTTATCTCTCTGTCTGTTGTGCAATATTCATTTCTTTATCCTGTGTAGGCCAAAACAAGGCCCTAAAGCCACGCCAGAGATACACAGCTGGATTTCTCGTTTGTGTGGGAAGGAACCGCAGATGCTGGTTTAAACCGAAGATAGACACAAAAAAGCTGGTCAGGCAACATCTCTGGAGAAAAAGGAATAGGTGATGTTTCGGGTCAAGTCTGAAGACGGGTCTCGACCCGAAACGCCACCAATCCATTTCTCCAGAGATGCTGTTTCCTTTATCATTGTTACTTTTTTGCATATCTTTCATTCAATTGTTTTATATCTCTCTACACAATCGTCTATATCCCGTGACTTTCGGTCTGAAGAAGGGTCTCGAGTTAGATTTAGTCTTTGGGCTAAAGGAATCAAGGGATATGGGGGAAAAAGCAGGAACGAGGTACTGGTTTTGGATGATCAGCCATGATCATATTGAATGGTGGTGCTGGCTTGAAGGGCCGAATGGCCTATTCCTGCACAAATTTTCTATGTTTCTATAACCAGAAACATCACCCATTCCTTCTCTCCAGAGATGCTGCCTGGCCCGCCCGCTGAGTTACTCCAGCATTTTGTGTCTATGTTGGATTTCTGGTTTAACCCTTTAAACACGCCCTGCAAATTTCACGCAAGGCATCATCATTCCCGTGCTCGTGATTGCAAATCAGAATCTGCACATGCTGGATATCTGAAGTAAAATCAGAAATCCACCTGAAATGTTAAACTGTTCCTCTCCCCACAGATGCTGCCTGACCTGCTGAGTGTTTCGGTAATGGTGATGATAGGTCATATTCACACACAAAATTGACACTTCAATTGTAGGACTGCAGATGCTGGTTTAAACCGAAGATAGACACAGAATGCTGGGGTAACTCAACGGGACAGGCAGCATCTCTGGATAGAAGGAATGGGTGACGTTTCGGGTTGAGACCGAGTCAGGGGGAGAGGGAGACACAGAGATAAGGAAGTGTAAGGTGTGAAAACGAGATATCAAAGAGGATGGATTAAGGAAGCTCAAGGAAAATCAAATAGACCATTGTTAGCTAGGAGAAGGTGGCAATGAAGCATACAGAGATAAAAATGTAATCGGGGGACAGTCAGCCTGGTCGGAGAACTAGGAAGGAGAGGGATGGAGAGAGAGAGGGAAAGCAAGGGTCACTTGAAGTTAGGGAAGTCAATATTCATACTGCTGGAGTGTGAGCTGCCCAAGTGAAATTGTTCTGACTGTCACCCATTGCAATCAAATCATCTCATAATTGAAATCCTTCTCAGACCAACGTCACTTGTGATCGATGCCCAGCCCTCAAAGATCTGTCCCCCTATGACAGGGGTATGGATCCAGAGGTACTAGTGTTCCTCTGGCAAGAAGCCAGAGTCCACTGGTCACTGGATCTTAAGCCTTGTATCGGGGACAGAATGTGGTATGTTCAACACTGTTGATGGGCCAATTGGTACCTACTGCCTGGGTTCATCCAGAATACCTTGGGGAACTCTCACGCACATAATGCAGCACCGTAGCGAAGCCGGTAGAGCCGCTGCTTCACAGCGCCAGGGACCTGGGTTCGATCCTGACCTCAGGTGCTGTCTGTGTGGAGTTTGCATGTTCTTCCTGTGACCATGTCAATTTCCTCCAATTTCCTCCCACATTCACAAAGATGTGCGGGCTTGTAGATTAATTGGCCTTCTGTAAATTGCCCCTAGTGTGTAGTGGATGATAAATCTAGTGTGAATGGGTCATCGACTGTCAGCATGGACCAGATGGGCCGAAGGGCCTGTTTCCATGCTGTATATCTAAACTAAATGTGGACATCTGTGGGAAACGGGGACTTGATTCTATACCCTGATTCCATTGCAGAGAATAATTATAAAACCATTTTTTTGACTTTTGTTAATTATTGTTTAAAATGGGGCGGAAAAACCTGAAGTTTAATGTATAAAATGTACCAATTGTTTATTATTCTGAATAATTAAAATTTGTGTTTTATTTGTTTTTCTTTGAGTAATGTACCTGTTGTTTCCTCTGGAGGTCATTATTTCTTCTGTCCTGGAATATCTTAAGCTGGTTTATTTTAGAGTAACATTCCTTGTACTCCCGAGATACTGCATGACCCGCTGAGTTACTTCAGCACTTTGTATCTATCTTGGGATTTCCAGGACATACTTCAAAAAGGTGTGTTAATAGAAGTGTTTGGCAGAGTAATATAAATTATATGGGCTGCGGTAGAGTTGCTGCCTTACAGCACCAGAGACCCGGGTTCGATCCTGACCTCTGGTGCTGTCTGCATAGAGCTTGTATATGCTCCCCGTGACCTGCGTGGGTTTTCTCCGGTTTCCTCCCACACTCCAAATACTTGCAGGTTTAGAAACATAGAAAATAGGTGCAGGAGTAAGCCATTCGGTCCTTCGAGCCAGCACCGCCATTCAATATGATCATGGCTGATCATCCAACTCAATATCCTGTACCTGCCTTCTCTCCATACCCCCTGATCCCTTTAGCCACATCTAACTCCCTCTTAAATATAGTCAATGAACTGGCCTCGACTACTTTCTGTGGCAGAGAATTCCACAGATTCATCACTCTCTGTGTGAATGTTTTTTTCTCATCTCAGTTCGAAAAGACTTCCCCCTTATCCTTAAACTGTGACCCCTTGTTCTGGACTTCCCAAACACCGGGAACAATCTTCTTGCATCTAGCCTGTCCAACCCCTTAAGAATTTTGCAAGTTTCTATAAGTTTGTAGGCTAATTGGCTTGGTATAATTATAAATTGTCCCTAGTGTTCAAGTTACATTTATTGTCACATACACCAAGTGGTGCAGTGAAATTTGAGTTACCATACAGCGACACAAATAAAATAAAATGAACACAACACTATGGAATTTAACATAAACATCCCCCACAGCGGAATCAATGTTTCCCACTGTGAGGGAAGGCAATAAAGTTCAATCATCTTCCTCTTTGCCCACCCGTGGTCGGGGTCTTTGAGCCCTCCGCCCAATGTTCAGGCCCTCTCAACGGCATGATCGGAGCACCACCGTCGGAACGGAAGAACACTCTCAGCGGCTTGGAGTTCCGAATCGGCCACTTCCTACCGGAGACCACAGGCTGAGCTGGGCGGAGATGTGCCACTGTGCAGCCCATAGTGTGTGTAGGATAGTGTTAGTGCGCGTGGATCAGTGGTCGATGTGGGCCGAAGGGCCTGTTTCCGCACTGTATCTTTAAACTAAACCGAACCCACTTTGTTTAAAAACAAGAATGTGAATTAAAACATTGCCAAAACTTTTTTTCGGAGAGAGGATATCTTTCACAAACTTCTGCACGGATTGCTGCCCTGACCACTGCATGATTGCTACACGGACTGCTGCAGCGCCCGCTGCATGATTGCTACACGGACTGCTGCAGCGCCCGCTGCATGATTGCTACACGGACTGCTGCACCGCCTGCTGCATGATTGCTACACGGACTGCTGCATAGAAACATAGAAAATAGGTGCCATTCATTGTGATCGTCCGCTATCAATAACCCGTGCCTGCCTTCTCCACATATCCCTTGACTCCACTAGCCCCTAGAGCTCTATCTAACTCTCTCTTAAATCCATCCAGTGATTTGGCCTCCACTGCCCTCTGTTGCAGGGAATTCCATAAATTCACAACTGTCTGGGTGAAAAAGTTTTTTCTCAGCTCAGTCTTAAATGACCTCCCCTTTATTCTAAGACTGTGGCCCCAACCACTGCACGGATTACTGCACCGACCACTACATGATTGCTACACGGACTGCTGCACCGACCACTGCACGGATTACTGCACCGCCTACCGTGCAGCCCGTGTCTGACCGCTGCATGATTGCCACACAGACTGCTGCCCCGCCCGCTGCAGAGGCTCACGTTGCAGCGCACGCCCACCTGTCACCTGGCGCTTTGCTCGCGGCTGCCGGCCCCGGCGTCGCCATGGCCACCGCCTGTCACTCACGCGGCCCTCACGTGGCAGCGCACGGGAGCGCGGCGCAACCTAACCTGCTGCCGCCGCCACCGCCACGCCGCCCCGCCATTGGCCCGTCGCGGCGCCGCCCCCTGCCCATCACACCCCCCATTGGTCCGCGCTGCTGTCGGTCACGGGGGGGGAGGGGGCGGGACGTGGGGGGGTGGGTTTGGTTGAGAGGCGACGCCCGGGCTGTGAAGCTTCGAGAAGGAGGTGGCGGTTGGAGAAGGTGGAGGAGGATCGCCGGGCTCGGTGGGTGCGGGACGGGAGGGGAGGCTCAGCTCCGGAGATCAGGCCGAGACTCGGCACTGAAACGCCGATGGTCGGGATGGGAGAGAGGGAGAGGGAGAGGAGGAAGGTGGGATGATGATGATGGAGGGGAGATGAGGGGGAGGGGGAAGATGATGGAGGAGGGGTACAGGTGGAGGAGGGTTAGGGGAGGAGGGGAGAGCGAGTTGGGATGATGGAGGGAGAGGAGCGGGGGGGGGGCAGGAGGGAAAGGGGGTGAGGACAAGGGATGGGAGGGAGGAGGAGGGAGAGGTGAGAGGAGGTGGGGGAAGGGTGGAGGAGGGTTGGGGAGAGGAGGGGGAGATGGGATGATGGAGGGAGAGGAGCGGGGGGGGGCAGGAGGGAAAGGGGGTGAGGACAAGGGATGGGAGGGAGGAGGAGGGAGAGGTGAGAGGAAGAGGGGGGATGGATGGTGGAGGAGGGGTACAGGTGGAGGAGGGTTGGGGAGAGGAGGGGGAGAGGGAGATGGGATGATGGAGGGAGAGGAGCGGGGGGGAAGGAGGGAAAGGGGAGAACAAGGGAGGGGAGATGGGAGGAGGGAGAGGTGAGAGGAGGAGGGGGGTGGATGATGCAGGAGGGGTACAGGTGGAGGAGGGGAGAGGGAGAGCCTCCCCTCCTCTCTCCGAAGGAGGACGAAGATGGGATGATGGAGGGAGAGGAGCGGGGGGGGGGGGAGGAGGGAGAGAGGGGAGAGAGGGAAATGGGAAGGACAAGGGAGGAGGAGGGAGAGGTGAGAGGAGGAGGGGGAAGGATGATGGAGGAGGGGTACAGGTGGAGGAGGGTTGGGGAGAGGAGAAGTGAGTAGGAGAGGGGGTGGAGATGGGGATAGGGTGGACAAGGGGAAGGGAGAAGAGGTGTTCAAGAAGGAACTGCAGATGTTGAAAAATCGAAGGCAGACAATGGAGAAACTCAGAAGGTGCAGCAGCATCTATGGAGTGAAGGAAATAGGCAATATTTTAGGCTGAGACCCTTCTTCAGACTGCAGGGAAAAGAGGGAAAGGGAGGGGACATGGCAGTAGGAGAATAGTGGGGAAGGTAATTAGGGGAAGAGAGTGAGAGGAAGGGGGAGAGAGAGAGAGTGGGAGTTAGGGGGTGAGTGTGATGTTAACCGTGGAGTGAGGGATTCAGTGGGTGCGTAAATGTAGGCTATAAAGGCAAAGTGGGAGGGGAAACTTTGGGAGGGTGATAAGAGGGCAAGACAAAGAGTGGTGGATAAAGTGTGTGCAGGTTGGGTGGAGCAAGGAGTGTGTAGCTGGTGGTGGGACATGTAAGTGTGGATTTGGACAGGGACAATTGCCCCACCAGGGATCCCTTTGCATGGGCTCGTGGCTGAATGAATTCAATTACACGAGTCTAATTTCCAGAAGTAAGACAGATTTAAAGATGCAGAGTGGGAATTGTAATGGTTCACATTTTTAGTTCAATTGTGAGTTGTTGGAAATGCTGGTGTTCCATTTTGTCCACTGCCAATTGCCCTGAGAAGGTGGAAGTGAGCAACTTTCTTGAAGCTCCTTTTGTCAGAGGGTGGTGAATCTGTGGATTTTTTTTGCCATAGAAGGCTGTGGAGGCCAAGTCAGTGTGTTTATTTAAGACAGAGAAAGACAGATTCTTGATTAGTACAGGTGTCTGAGGTTAAGGCAGGAGAGTGGGGTTAGGAGGGAGAGATAGATCAGCTATGATTGAATGTTGGAGTAGATTTGATGGGCGGAATGGCCTAATTCTGCTCCTATCACATGATCTTATGAAGCCCTGTAATCCATATGGTGAAGATACTCTTACATTGACATTGAGGAGATTTTAGAGTCAATTATAAAGTATGAGGTTACGCAGTACTTGGAACTTAATGATAAAATAGGCCAAAGTCAGCATGGTTTTGTAAAGGGAAGATCTTGCCTGCCGAATCTGCTGGGGTTCTTTGAGGAGTAATGGCAGGTCAGACAGAGGGAAGGCTGTAGATGTTGTTTACCTGAATTTTCAACGTGCCGCACCTCAGGCTGCTTGGGAAGATGAGAGCCCATGGTATTAATGGGAATATACTAGCTTGGATAGCAGGTTGGCTGGATGGCAGAAGGCAAAGTTGCAATAAACGGCTTGTTTGAGGAAAGATGTGCTGGCTCTGGAGAGAGTCCAGAAAAGGTTCACAAGAATAATTCCAGGAATGAGTGAGTTAGCATATGATGAGCACTTGACAGCACTGGGCCTGTACTCACTGGAGTTTAGAGGTTGAGGGGGGACCTTATTGAAACTTACAGAATAATGAAAGGCATAGATAGAGTGGATGTGGAAAGGGTGTTTCCACTTGTGGGGGAATCTAGTCACTCATAGCCTCAGAGTTAAAGGGTGCTCTTTTAGAATGGAGGTGAGGAGGGACTTCTTTAGTGAGAGTTAATTAATCTGTGGAACTCATCGCCACAGAGGGCTGTGGAGGCCAAGGCAGTGGATATTTTTAAGGCAGTGATAGACAAATTCTTGATTAGAACAGGTGTCAAAAGGTTATTATGGGGAGAAGGCAGGAAAATGGGATTAGGAGGCAGAGATCAGCCATAATTGAGTGGGAGAGTAGACTCTGTGGACCGAATGGCCTAATTCTACTCTTATAACTTGTGAACTTGTGATGAGTTACCATGAAATTTTATTATTATTGAGAGAACAACCTGTATTCAACTCTGAAGGACCACATCCCATATATTCGTGTTCTGACAGTACTAAAATGATGATTGTGAGCAGGGAGGAAGATGCAAAGAGGCATCAACGTTATAAACAGAAGTTTAATGAATTGGCAAGGACATGGCAGTTGGAATATAGTGTGGGAAAAGATGAGTTTGGACACTTTGTTGCACATAAACCAAGCAAAAAAAATCAGAAACATTTTACCAAAAGGTGACATTGGAATATGTTGACGTTCAAAGGGGCATGCAATCTTGTATGCAAGTCTTTCAAAATGAATGCACAAGTGCACAAGTAATTAGGAAAGCAACTAGTTTGCTGCCCATTTTTACAAGTGGGTTTGAGTAAAGAACCAAAGATATACGATGATGTTGCCAGGACTAGAGAGTTATGAGCTTTAGGGAGAGGTTGAGTAGGCTAGGACTCTATTCCTTGGAGTGCAGGATGATGAGAGATGATCTTATAGAGGTGTATAAAATCATGAAGGGAATAGATCGGGTAGATGCACAGTCTCTTGCCCATAGGGGAATCGAGGACCAGAGGACATAGGTTTAAGGTGAAGGGGGAAAGGATTTAATAAGAATCTGAGGGGTAACTTTTCACATAAAGGGTGGTAGGTGTATGGAACAAGCTGCCGGAGGAGGTCGTTGAGGTTGGGACTATCCCAACGTTTAAGAAACTGTTAGACAGGTACATGGATAGGACAGGTTTGGAGGGATATGGACCAAATGCAGGAAGGTGGGACTAATGTTGCTGGGACATGTTCGCCGGTGTGGGCAAGTTTCGTTGATATTTTAAGATATTAAGCATTTCCTGATCTGGCATGACAACTTATTATTTGGAAACATTTTTTAGCACCTTCTCTGCTAACTCTTTTTTATAAAAAGAAAGGTGAAAAGGTAAATGATGGCTTTGTGGGACCTCCCTTTGTTTACGTGGCAGAGCTGGATAAGCAGGTTTAAGCAACGTGACAATGTAATGCACGTGTCAAATATGAAGTGATGCACATTCCAGAAGAAATGAATGGCACTCTTTTCCTTCAGAACATTTTACTGACCGTGAAGAGGTGTCCATGACTAAAGTTCCCATGGCGGAAAACTACAGACCATCACGCAAAGGGGCGAAGGAGAGAATAAGTGCGGTGTCCATTAAACTGGAGAATCCACCAGATGCTCGATACGGCCAATCGGAGAAAAATCCCGCTGGTGTTGCTGAGAAGATACAGAAGTCGATACCACGCGGGTCGGAGAAAGATTCTGGATTTTCGGGTAATGGGAGGCATTATGGATTGATTGCAGAGAAGTTGTGCTGACACAACCTTTCTTCACAGGATTTTACTTGCATCATGAAGTTGATGGGACCTTCATGGTTTGTGTATTTAGTATTGAGTAATATATACGGAGTAATATTGGTCAGCCACAACAGATAGCACAGGAAACAGCCTGTACACATTATACTGGGGAAAACAGACAAGAAGGTCAGTCAAACTTGAACCACCTTTGAGAAAAACAAAGTGCTGGGATCTTCTTTTTGCATATGGCGTGCACAGCCTTAAGTTGCAGGACAGCTTGTTCTATTTGATCTTATGTGTTTGTGCACGCCAGGTTGATTGCATTGGTCGAAACAGGGCGGACCACGTGAAGGTTGCAATCTCCCACCCCAGTGCTGGGATAACTCAGCAGGTCATGCAGCATCTGCAGGATATAAATCGGTGTCATTTTGGCTCTGGACCCTTCTTCAGTCTGAAGAATAGTTCCCACCCAAAACGTCACCTTTCTGTGCTGTCCATGGGTGCCGCTTGGCCCACTGAGTTACTCCAGCACTTTATTTTTCTTTTGTAAACCAGCATCTGTAGTTCCTTCAGCCTTAAATCATTCATTATGATTGTGTCTGACCTTCTTAATTAAAAACTTGCTGGCCCTTCCCATTTTCCTTTGTTTGTTTGATTCAACAAGTGAGTATCCAGACTGCCTTTAATTCCCCCCCTCCCCCCCCCCCCCCCACCACCCCCAACCACTGTATCCCACTGGTTAGAACAATCTAAAAATCCACGACACTCTGGGTGAAGAAATGTTTCCTCTTCACGCACAAGTTGTAAGTGGCCAATATCCTTCCTTTCCGGCTGTTCCAGTTTCCTCCCACATCTCGATGATGTGCAGGAGGCTAATTGACCTTTGTAAAGAGCCTCTTGTAAAGAGTGTGTGAATGGGTTATCGATGGTTGGCATGGATTTGGTTGGCCAAATGATCTGTTTCCATGCTGGATCTCTAAACTAAACTTGTCAGGCCTCCCAGAAAGCTCCCAGATATCTGGCAGGTGAAATTACTGGGGTGCTGACTGGTTTGATTTATGGATTGCCACTCAAACATTTTGTATAGGTGATCCTGTTCCCTTGCCGCTCCTGCCCAAAGCTGGTTGTTGACGCATTGAGATTTTCCTTTATATTCATATATTCAACCACAACAGTCACTGGATTTGGCAACTGTCCTTTCCCAAGCACACCCATCCCTCTGGAGCTGTTGTGAAATGAGAATTAACTCCAGTTTTTAGACCAAGCGCTCCAGCCCTCATGGACAACTTTCCACTCTAAGACACAGATGTGAAAACCACTGTAGACGTGTAGCAGCTGCCTTGACTTCTGAAACGAATGCTGCTTCCAATGCTTGATTCCTCCCAGTCCCTGTGGTTTCTTCCATTCAGTGTGCACATCAGTTTATGTTTAAGATTAGGGCTGTTGTATCTAGCCCCTTCGATCTGGCCAGGGGGTCATATGCATCATCCAAAAAAAAAGTTTAGAACTTTAACTGTATCTATAGAAACAAGAGCTGCAGGTGCTGGTTTACAAAAAAAAGGACAGAAAGTGCTGGAGTAACTGGGTCAGGCTGCATCGCTGGCCAACATGGATAGGCAACATTTTCGGTCATAGAAAATAGGTGCAAGAGGAGACCATTCGGCCCTTCAAGCCAGCACCGCCATTCATTGTGATCATGGCTGATCGTCCCCAATCAATAACCCGTGCCTGCCTTCTTCCCATATCCCTTGATTCCACTAGCCTGGGAAGGTCGGGACCTTTCTTCAGGCTGATTGTAAGGTGAGCGGAGGAAAGAAATCCATTGGATGCTCATTTGTTGAATCAAGAAAATAAGGGATAAGAGAAGGGGCAAGAAAGCTGAAGAAAGGTCTCAACTGGAAACATCACCTATCCATGTTCTCCAGAGATGCTGCCCGACCCGCTGAGTTACTCCAGCACTTTTGTGTTCTTTTAACTCTATGGGGGGGGGTTGCCTATATCTGTTACTTGACGATTAATTTTGAAAGCATTTCTTAATATGAATGCAAACGCCACACAAAAACAATTGTTCCATTAGAGAGTAAAATTGAGGAACCTGGATGTAAACTGGCACCAGCACGGAGAAATAACGGCCCACCTGTATTTCCATATCAAAGATCAGGGATGTTCATGCACAGTGCCCTCCATAATGTTTGGGACAGAGACCCATCATTTATTTATTTGCCTCTGGACTCCACAATTTGCGATTTGCAATAGAAAAAATCACATGTGGTTAAAGTGCACATTGTCAGATTTTATTAAGGAGTATTTTTATACATTTTGGTTTCACCATGTAGAAATTACAGCTGTGTTTATACATAGTCTCCCTATTTCAGGGCACCATAATGTTTAGGACACATGGCTTCACAGGTGTTTGTAATTGCTCAGGTGTGTTTAAATGCCTCCTTAATGCAGGTATAAGAGAGCTCTCAGCACCTAGTCTTTCTTTCCATCACCTTTGGAAACTTTTATAGCTGTTTACCAACATGAGGAGCAAACTTTTAGTGCACAGAATTATGATATGGCTGAAAGGATGATAGAAGTAAATCAAGTCGTAATTTTCCAAAGGGGACAATGTTTTCAGGACTGTGGCAAAATGAGAACAGTAGTGAAAAGTTAGATGGCTTTTTGCAAAGAACCAACTTGGGTACAGTTTGTTGAATGACATCTTGATGTTGTGGGATTTAGTGGTCAGTCGGCAGAGCTTCCATGCTCATCTCCAGTGGGTGGAAGTGTATGGGCAATCTGTGTTGCCTCTGTGTTCTATTGGTAATTGTGCTGCTCTTTCTGTGCCTTGTTCTCAGACACCAGCTCGGAGTACCTGAGTTTGGTAGAACAGGTGGAGGCGGAGGATCGGTCTGCACCGGCGTTGCTGAGTTCTGCAGGGAGGTCGTCTGCAGCACAACGCTCGCTCCAAAACCTGACTCCTGTGTACTTTGTGGAAAATGTCCTTGTGAAAGAGGTACAAATGTGTTCTCTACAAACCTATGCACTGAAAATCTGACTTGGAGCAGAGCTCACTATACACATGATCGGACATGGGTCGGGTCGGGACCCTTCTTCAGACTGATTGTGGTGGGGGGGGGGGGGGTGGAGGAATCAGTCTATGTTTCCCAGAGATGCTGCCTAAACACCTGATTACCTGATTTACTCTGGCACTTTTTGCCCTTTTGTGAAACCATCCTTGTTTCTACATACAGTTGTGATCAGTGGTGTACCGTCATGTGGTGTGGGCAAGGTTTCGCGATTCTATTGCAAGAAATATACTGCTGGAAGAACTCAGCAGGTCACCTGTGCTCCAGTTTCCTCCCACATCCCAAAGGAGTGCAGGTGTGTAGGTTAATTGGCCTCTGTAAATTGCCCCTAGTGTGTAGGGAGTGGATGAGAATGTGGGATAACGTGGAACTAGTGTGAACGTGTCAGCATGGACACAGTGGGGCGAAGTGCATGTTTCATTGCTGTATCTTTCAATCAATCAATTTTGTATTTACATCTCTCCCAGACAAATCAGCCACGATTTGCCAGCCGCCCTCTCTCAGCTGGTATCACCAGTTTTTATATAATTTATTTGCTCTTATTTTCCACTGTCTCCCAGCCATTACCCGATCCCCATCCTTTCTCTCAACTTAACTTGTTTGACTTATAACTCTTCCTACCTAATTAAATGTCATCAACCTGATATATCCACCCTGTATCTTTCTCTGCAGACAATACCTTACCTGCTGAGCATCTCCAGAATATATATTTTTTGTACCTCGCCAAGTATGGTTCGTCAGCAAGATATACGTTCAGTGACAAATACGGAAGCTAATTGTGTGATAGTTGCAGAGACATGGAAACAAGGAACTGCAGATACTGGTTTATAAAAAAAGAAGTAAAGTGCTGGAGTAACTCAGTGGGTCAGACAGCATGAAATATGACGTTTCAGATCGGGACACTTCTTCAAACTAAAGTCCAATCAGGTTGAAGAAATGTCCCAATCCATGTTCTCTAGAGAGGGTCAGGTAGCATCTCTGGAAAATATAGATAGGTGACATATCACGTTGGGACCTTTCACCACCCTCTCTTAGCTGGTACCACCAGCTTTTGTATCATTTATTCTCTCTTGGGAATAAAAAAAATCACATACAAAAAATACCACAGTGTTTGTGTTCCTCCAGCACTTTGTGATCTTTTTTGTGTGATTGTTGTTATAGGAATATTGATCAGCTAATCCAACAATGCAGTAAACATACACCCAGTGCATATCATCACGCATTGACATTAAATGGAAGAATGCATTCCTCTAGACGTGTTTGAGCATGTTATGCAACTACACTGAATATAATTTGAATGCTGTGTGTAATCTGTGTGTCATCTGATGCAGAATAACTAGTGTTACTCTTGTTTTGCACAGAGTGTGTCCGTCCCTGCAAGGAACCAGTTTGTCTGCGCTCAGCCACAGCGCTGGGACAGCCAGAGGTCCCACACTTCCCCACCTGGCCAGACCCGGGTGGTCTTCATCCGACAACCTCTGCCACCTTCCTTGAACGTTCAGAAGACGGAGGTGAAGGGTGGATCGAGGAAGGACACCTATCTCCCCATCTTGAACTCATACCCTCGGATCGCCCCGCACCCAGTCAAAGACTGCCACCGTAAAGCGGGGCAGGAGCAGACGGATCAGCATGCCACCCCGGACAATGCCACCGACCACAAGAGTAAACGGCTGTGCGTCGGCGAGACTGCCCGCCCGCTGGCCTCTCCGTCACCCCAGGGTGGGCAAACAGCGCCCGTATCGCCGGCCGTACATTGCCAGGGTCCCTGGCAAGGAGAGAACTCCAAGCCGCAGCTGTGGTTGGGGGCAGCAAGCGTTGTGAGTCAGTTTGACATGTCCGTCTGCCCGTCGCCAGTGCTGTCTCCCCAGTCGGAGTGTTGGGAGTCATCCTCCTCCTCCTCATCCTGCTGCTCCCTGTCGTCCTGCGCTCCCAGCGCGCAGCTGTCGGGCAGCGAACCACACTCTCCCTCCTGCCTCTCGCGGCACCACCGCTTCCGCAACACGATGGTGATCCTCAACCGCTCCGGGCTGCTGGAGATCACGCTGCGCACCAAGGAGTTGATCCGCCAGTACGGCAGCACGCAGCGGCAGATCAACGAGCTGAAGGAGCACGCTCGCATGTTTTGCTGCGCCGTGCGGAGCAGCGACCCCCGAGACATCCTCCGGCTACAGGAAGCCATGAAGTGTTCCGGGGCGTACGGACCGGTGGCCAGAACACCGTCCTCCTCTCCCTCTCCCACCTCCATCACCTCCAGTCCCAGGTCGGGTGCCAGTCAAGGTGTCTCCGACCATGCGTCACTACCTTAACCGCTGCCTGCTTGCTGAATGGTCATCGCTGGTAACGAACGCTCTAAGATGGATGTTAAAGCATTGTCCAGAGTAGGAACAATCTGCCAGTATTGCGGACACCGTTTCCCCCTCTCTACACCGACCTTGCTGCCGTTTGTGGAACTTTTACACATTGCATGGTTACAATATGAGCGTAATCTGAGTGAGACATCTCCAACCAAGCTGATGAACTACTGGAGATAGATGCTGAACCACTGGAATTGAGGCAGGACTTCCAGCAATACCTCTCCAACCATTGTCATGGCAAATTCATCTGTGGGATGGTCCTGCCCATTTGAACTGTGTGCGCGAGTGTCAGCAATTTGTGGGACATTGCCATCGCAGAGTTTCCCTGGTGATCAGGGGTCAGACCACTTCTGTGCAGGAACGTCTGTGGAGTTTGGCTGGAGTGTCAATGAAGAAGCTGACAATCGTTGAGAAGCCGAAGATAGGCACAGAAAGCTGGAGTAACTCAGCGGGACAGGCAGCATCTCTGGAGGGATGAAATGGGTGAGACCCATTCGGGTCGAGACCCGTCTTCAGACTTGAGAAACATGGTTGAGAAACATTTACCCAGAGAGGCTGCAAACATCTGCCAGAGAGCTAACAAAGGATTTTGGAAACCTATCCCTGCACTTTTTCTTCTTCTACTCCCATTGCTACTCGACCCAAAGCACCATTTTCTGCACCGTTTCCCACCTTCCAATGTCAGAACTCGCACAACCTGATGTGGAAGCAACTCGTTCCCCATCCCAAGAGAATACCAAAGGAGCAGAGCAACGTCGAAGGGAGTTTGGGAACATTGAGTCTGGGCGACTGAATCACAGAGCCACAGATCCCCAATGAAACCGTTAATACAAAACTGGAATAGAAATGGAAAACGTGGATTAACTCGGCCTCTTCGCAGGGAGGAACGGGTTAATGTCAGACCAGCCGCCTGTGTTGACCACCCCAGATGGGAGGTAACAGGGCAGGCGTGCAGCGACAGCCCACCTCTGCCTGGAGTGGGAGGGCAGTCAGTGACTGTGGGGCGGGAGTGGATGGAATGTATGTTATGCTATTGATTTATTATTGTCACGTGTACTGAGATAAAGTGAGAAGCTTTATTTGTGTGTTATCATGTCAAATAATTCTATACAAGGGGAGAAGGCAGGAATGGGGTACTGATTGGGAATGATCAGCCATAATCACATTGAATGGCGGTGCTGGCTCGAAGGGGCGAATGGCCTACTCCTGCACCTATTGTCTATTGTCATATACATGTGTATAAACAAGCCATGCATAAATCCAACACATAGTGCAAAGAAAAATGTACCAGAGCTCAGAATGTAGTGTTATAACATTACAGTGACAGTGAAAGTGCAGATTAGTAAAAAGTGCAAGGTATGTAAGGAGGAGGGTTGGGAGATCTGGGTTAGTATGTGAGGAGTCCATTCAGTAGTCTGTTTACAATAGGAAAGAAGCTGCTCCTGAATATGGTGGTACATGTTTTCAACCTTTTGTATCCCCTGTTCGATGTGAGTGACCGGGGTGAACATGGTCCTTGATTATGTTGGCTGGCCAGGCGCACAGTAACGATTTTGAGGGACCTTCTCCTCCCGTGAGAGGGCAGCACAGTGGCACGGCGGGTAGAGCTGCTGCCACAGCGCCAGAGACCCGGTTTCTATCTGAGAAGTTTGCATGTTTTCCCTGTAACCACGTGGGTTTCCTCCAGGTGCTCCTGTTTCCTCCCACGTGCAGGTTTGTAGGTTGCAAAGACGTGCATGTTTGTAGGTTCATTAGCCTCTAAATTACCCCTAGTATGTAGAGTGGATGAGATAACGTACAACTAGTGTGTACTGGTGATCGATTTGTGGTGGGCCGAAGGGCCCGTTTCCCAGCTATATCTCTGAACTAACCTAAACTCTGATCAAGTGCCAACAAACAAATTACTGGGGTCCAGTCAGCAGCACGACCAGCTTCTGTGGGGTGGAGGAGGAACTTGTTGATGTTGTGGGACGAGGTCGTGTGTTAGGACTTGGTGCAGGTTTCCCCCCACACATATGCTGCTTGACTTGTTCAGCTCCTCCAGCAATTTGTTCGTCGCTCCAGATTCCAGCATCAGCTTGTATCTCTTATCAAGCCGTCGCTTCACTTCATTGCTGCATGATAAAGTGCAGGGTTTATTTTCAATGCCTAACCTGTATGGAGCCATTTGGTACGGGGATGGACATATTAACATGTGTATCAGAGTAAGCCAGGAAGAAAGGTTGGAACATAGTTTGAAGTGTCAATTTTCCATCCCAACTCTTCCTGCAAAACCGGCCATGAGACTCTCTTCCTGAACGTGTGCAGGGACTGCAAGCCCACAGTGAGGTTGGAGCGGCACAGTGGTGCAGCGGGTAGAGCTAGTACCTCACAGCGCTAGAGTCTCGGCTTCGATCCTGACCTCAGATGCTGTTTGTGTGCAGTTTGTATGTTCTCCCTGTGACTGCGTGGGTTTCCTCCTACATCCCAAAGATATCGGTGAATTGGCACCTGTAAAATACCCCTAGTGGGGTAACAACAGGGCTCAAAATTAGTGGTTGCCCGGGTGCCAATGACCACTCAAAGCGCTGCCGGGCAACCTAAACACTGAGTCATTTTGCCCGGCTTGGCAACCAGATACTGGTTTGTACCGAAGATAGCCACCAAAAACTGGAGTAACTCCGCAGGTGAGGCGGCATCTCTGGCGAAAAGGAACGCGACGTTTTGTGTTTGCGACGGCTGTGCTGGGCAAAGGTACTAGGTGCAGGGTGACGAAGGGTTGGAGCGAATGACAGGCCCTGAACAGCGGCCGCGACAGTGGCTCGGTCTCCTCGTCCTCCCGCCCTGATAACAGCCTCTGCTTGTAAACCCGCTAACGGCACTTTCAAAACAAACCCTCCTGCACGCCGAGGCCGGGAGGAGGGAGGGAGGGAGGGAGGGGGAGGCCTCGGCTTGCAGAAGGGTTTGTTTTGAAAGCGCCATTAGCGGTTTTTCAAGCAGAGGCCATTATCAGGCCGGGCGGTGTGCGGGAGGAGGAGATGGAGCCACGGTCGCTGTGCGAAGCCCGTCATTCGCTCCGACTCGTCTGAAGCAGCTGCACCAAAGATCTCATAGCTATAGGATCTCTGAGCTGCACCGCTCGGCCCCGCACCTTGCTGTTGGTTGGTGGTGGCAAGGATTTCCCGACGGCCAAGGCAGCGGGGCGATGTTGTCCGAGGAGCGCTGACTTTCCTTCCACCCCACCGCCCCTCTCTCTCTCTCTTGTACGCCCCCTCCAACCCCTTATCCTGGGACCCCTCCTCTCCATCCCGCCTCTATTGTCCTCACTGACATCCCCTGTGCTCCCCTCCCCATCTACACCCCCCCATATCTAATCCACACATTCATCCCGTACTGACCCACCCTCCATTTACCCTGCACCTTCCCCCTACCCCTCATTCATCCTGTAGTGATCCCCCATTCATCCTGCACAGACCCTCCGTTCCACACCGTACTTACCCCCCCCACCCCCATTCATCCTGCGCTGATCTTCCCCCCCCCCCATCCATCCTGTACTGATCCTCCCATTCAAGAAGAATGGGGGGGAACAGTCTGAAGAAGGGTCTCGACCCGAAACATTGCCTATTTCCTTCGCACCATAGATGCTGCCTCACCCGCTGAGTTTCTCCAGCACTTTTGTCTACTCCCATCCATCCCGTACTGAACCCCCCCCCCCCCCCCCCCATTTCAACACCACTGACATCCCCGGTGCTCTCCCCTCACAATTTTACCTACTCCAACACGTACTAATTCACCTGCCTCAATCCAGCCATTCTGCACTGACTGCCTTCTAACCCCCCCCCCCCCCCACCCCCGCCATCTATCCACCCCGCACTGATTCACACACACACCCCTCCCTGACCCTATTGTGCTGAAAATGTCTTCAGAGCGAACATTGACTGTGTTTGAAAACGGAATGCAATCAAATGTGTTTTAATTCCCAATGTTATTATTTGTTTTAATCCATAAAGATGGATTAATTAAATTGTGAACACGTGAAACATTAAAATCGCAGTGTTCGATTGTCACTGCTGCCATTGACACGTTATTACAGAATTCATTTTAACGGCAAATCAATCAATCAATGCTCTTAATGTGGAGTATCAGTACTGTAGTTATTTAATAAGCAACATTCACAACTAAACCCTTACGCATATATGTTACCATGGTCCAGGATTTATTGACACAAGTTGATCATATGCTGAATAATCCAACCACATTTTTGTTTCGAAGTGGAAAGAACTAGTAGAAATTGCATTAATTGCAATGTGTAAAAAGAGTTGAGATACTGTCTTATAATTTTGCAGCATGTCATTGTGGTATATTTCATGTCTTGATTGGTGAATATGTTTAGTTTGTGACTTTATTGGAAGTAGAAATAATATGTGAATGCTTCATTGAGTATAATTCCGACTGGTAACTACGCACTTCGTCCAAGCATATTATCGCATGCGTCATGCAAGCCACCTTAAATGACCACCTAAACTGTCATTTGGCAACCTAAAAAGCTGCCAAGGTTGCCCGGCTGACAACAGGGAAAAAAAGTTAAGCGAGAGCCCTGGTCATGCTAATCGATACTAAAAGCGGAAGCTGCCTTAAAGCAAATGGGAGCAGTCGCTGGAAATTTAAACATTAATAACTGCTTGCGGAAACACACATCAGGTCAGGCAGCATCCCTGGAGAGAGAGGCTCGGTCAACACTTCAGGGACGGCACAGTGGCGCAGCGGTAGAATTGCTGCCTCACAGCGCCAGAAACCCGGGTTCGATCCTGACCACGGGTGTTGTCTGTATGGTGTTTGCACGTTCTCCCCGTGACCTGCGTGGGTTTTCTCCGGGTGCTCCGTTTTCCTCCCACACTCCAAAGACGTGCAGGCTTGTAGGTTAATTGGCTTTGTATAAATGTAAATTTTCCCTGGTGTGCGTAGGATAGTGCAAGTGTGCGGGGATCGCTGGTTGGCGTGGACTCGGACTCAAATTCCACGCTGTATCTCTGAGCTAAACTCAACTAAAACTGGAACAGTGACTGTTCTGGTGCCCACAGACACTGCCCGACCTGCCGTGTATCTGGGAATTTTAGCAAAAGCAGCAAAAGTGGGCAGGAAGCAGAGTTGAAGTTCCAGGCTAAATATCCGGAGTTCAGGAGGAGCCTCGTGGATCCTGGTGGCATTCCCGTTGATCCCAGCCTGGCTGCTCCTGGCATGTCCGCTCCTTAGATCCCAATGAAGAGCAGGAGCCACTGAGGGGGAGAGAGAGAGAGATGGTACAAGTAAGTCTTATTTGGTGTCTACACCTGATCTGTCCTGGACCTCCTCCACTGTCAGAGTGAGGCCCAGCGCAAATTGCACGAACATGTCCTCATATTTCCCTTGGGCAGCTTACAACCCAACAGCAGGGGCGGAAATCCCGGGGGGGGGGGGGGGGGGGGGCAGGTGGGACACGCCCCCCCCCCTATTTTGAGAGGTGGGGGACAGTTTTTTAATCCGGATTCTAAACACCGGTGAAATCTCCGCTTTCCGGGAGACAGTGGGGGTGGGACTGCTGATCGAGGGCGCTGATTGGATGAGAGAGATGTCGGTCAGCAGGCAATGGGGGCGGGACATGATTCAGCGGGATCATTGGAAGAGGGAGACATGGCCAGACCAGCGCCACATCCGCAGCCAGGATTGGTCCCGGCTCTCTGGCCCTGTCCCGTCCCCACTCGAGTGCCCCCCCCACCCCCCACGCCCGGGGATGGCCAAACACGTCGGGTGTCAGACAGACGCGGTGCCCCCAGGCCCACAGCCAGCGCAGACAAGCAACGCTAAACCCAGCTCAACTCTGCCTGTCCCGCCAGGTTAACCTACAGCCCTGCCTGGACTTGCGGCAAATATGGCCCAGGTTTACAGCCAGCGTGGAGAAGCAGCGCTGGTGTCCAGTTAGTCCAGGCAGGGCTGTAGGTTAACCCGGCGAGACAGGCAGAGTTGAGCCTCTGAAGCCTCGCGTGTGTGTATGAGTGAGTGCACATGTCCCCCGGTCCCCTCCATATTTTGATAGCGATTTCCGTGCCTGCCCAGCGGTATGATTATTCTTGTCTGAAGAAGGGTCTCGACCCGAAACATCGCCCATTCCTTCTCCCCATAACCTCTGACACCTGTACTAATCAAGAATCTATCTGTCTCTGCCTCAGTCTGACTGTCCCCTGATTACATGTTATCTCTGTAACGACATTGTCACATTCTCCTAGCTAGTAGTAGGCCTCTCTCGGTCATGACTGGCCATGGGTGATGCATCCTGGGCGGATGCAAGCCTGGGCGATGTCACATGGAGGACAGGCTGTTGCCCATGCAGCACGCCCCCCCCTCTCCACATCACTGATCGATCCAAAGGAACAGCAGGGCCGTTACAGTTTGGCACCAGCGCCGTCGCAGGAGCTGCCAGAGCGAGATTGTAGACAACGACGAACTGCCTTAGGGGCTCCGACTCCGGATTTTCTTGAGGTTTCCTCCTGGAGCCTTTTCCATGACTGGAGATGGCCACAAGGCAGAGGAGGTTTTAAATCAGAGTTTACCCTCCTAAATAGACTGTCTTCCCAGGCTGACGAGCCCCATCTGCCAGAGACTTGTGGGGGCGGGAGCATCTACCTTCCCGTGCAGGTCTGTAGCACCTGCCCACTGCCCCAACAAACTCCGAGCTAACAGCGATCTATTCTACATTCTCCCTGATCTCCATCCCCTTTGATGTCTTGTTCTCACACCTTACACTTCCTTATCTCTGTATCTCCCTCTCCCCTGACTCTCAGTCTGAGGAAGGGTCTCGACCCGAAACGTCACCCATGCCTTCTCCCCTGAGATGCTGCCTGTCCCGCTGAGTTACTCCAGCACTTTGTATCTATCTTCAGTGTAAACCAGCATCTGCAGTTCCTTCCTGCACAGGATTGATCGATACTTGACGGTCACGGGAGACATTCACAATGAGATTCATTATTGTGCGTACCCAAGGTATGCCAAGAGTGGCCACATAAAGGGCACCACAGGCCTCCAATGCCCCCCCCCCCCCTCCTGCGCGCACACACACACACACGGGGCATCATCATCCATCAGCCCCACTCTCCCCCTCCCCAACCAGGGGCAAGTGTCGCATAGAAAATAGGTGCAGGAGTAGGCCATTCGGCCCTTCAAGCCATTCAATATGGACAAAGATTGTTAAGGGCAGGGACACGCTAGAGGCAGGAAACATGTTCCCGAAGTTGGGGGATTCCAGAACCAGGGGCCACAGTTTAAGAGTAAGGTGTCGGTCATTTAGAACGGAGACGAGGAAACACTTTTTCACACAGAGTGGTGAGTCTGGAATTCTCTGCCTCAGAGGGCGGTGGAGACAGGTTCTCTGGATGCTTTCAAGAGAGGGCTAGATAGGGCTCTTAAAAATAGCGGAGTCAGGGGATACGGGGAGAAGGCAGGAACGGGGTACTGATTGGGGATGATCAGCCATGATCACATTGAATGGCGGTGCTGGCTCGAAGGGCCGAATGGCCTACTCCTGCACCTATTGTCTATTGTCTAATATGATCATAGCTGATCGTCCGTAATCAGTACCCCGTTCCTGCTGTCTCCCCATATCCCTTGATTCCGTTAGCCTGAAGAGCTATATTTAACTCTCTCATGAAAACATCCAGTGAATTGGCCTCCACTGCCTTCTGTGGCAGAGAATTCCACAGATTCACAACTCTCGGTGAAAACATTTTTCCTCATTTCAGTCCAAAACGGCCGACCCCTTATTCTTAAACTGTGACACCTGGTTCTGAACTTCCCCAACATCGGGAACATTTTTTCTGCATCTAGCCTGTCCATTCCTTTCAGAATTATACATGTTTTTATGAGATTCCCTCTCATCCTTCTAAATTCCAGTGAATACAAGCTGTTGACCCTGGTCCAGGGATACCCCCACTTGACACTCCCACTCCCGTCTGGGAACCGACCGCATTGCACTAGCACCCACCTCACCCACAGGCATGCTCTCTCCGTTCTCACTCTGCATCCTCTCGTAGGTCGCTGGAATGAAGAACAGCACTGACGTCAGCGTGGGAGAGAGAGGAGTGGTGGGGGAGAGAGAGGAGGGGTGGGGGGAGAGAAGGAGAGTGGAAGAAGGGGAGGAGAGAGAGGGTGGGGAGAGAGAGGGGGAGGGGGTGGGGAGAGAGGGGGAGTGGGGTGGAGTGGGGGGAGGGAGAGAGGGGGGTGGGGAAGGAAGGGGAGGGGAGGATAGAGATGGGGGGGGAGGGGGGAAGAGGGTGTAGGAACAAGGGAGTGGATGGGAGGGGGTAGGTGTGGGGGGGGGGAGGGGTTTGGGCTGGGGAGGGGGTGAGGGGTGAGGAACTCACCGAAGAGTTTGTGCAGCTTGGCAGCGATGCCGGTGAAGTCGGAGAAGCTGAGGGAGCTGGTGTGAGTGCGGTGCCTCTGCCACAGCCGGCAGTGAAGCCGTGAGTTCAGCTTGAAGCCTGAGGGGGGGAGAGAGAGAGGAGGAGGGGCGTGGGGGACCTTGTTACTTTGGGTGGGGGGGGGGGGGGGGGGCTGGTTCCTACCCCTAGAGGCTGCCCCCACCCCCGGCACTGGTGGGCGTTCCAGTGCCCAGTGAGTGGAGGAAACAAACCTACCTCCTCCTGCTTGGTTTCTTGGTCCTT